>NW_004624776.1:14497323-14583349 GCF_000247695.1 Heterocephalus glaber
AGAAGGGAAAGGAAAAATTATGAGAAATGGAAAAAAGGAAACAAAGTCTTTATAAATAGGGAAGAGTGGAGGGGGTGAAGGGAGGGCAGGGAATGGGGAAAAAATAAGAACAAAAATACATCATGTAAAGGTACAAGTTCCCAACGATAAGTGTAAATGTATTGTATACCTTAAATGTTCCAATAAAAGAATTTAAGGAAAAAAATAATTACCAATTTCATCCAAAGTTACAAGCAGCATAATTCTCAAAATAACACATAGCCATGCTATAAATACACATTCACATGGGCATGCACACCCACACATCCAGATTAAAAGGTCATAAAAGTGGTCTCTCTTCTTTACAGTAGGATTGACTTAAAATAAAATGCCAAATTCTTCCATTTAAAAAAGTTCCTTACAAAACATACCAAATCAACAGAATAAATGCCCTTTAAGTCTCTAACAAACCCAGACAGGGAAGAAACTTTTATTTAAATGATCAAATGACTGAAAGAAAGAAAAACTCAGAGCCACTGGCATACAGATGTTAGGTTACAAAACTAGTTTAATTTGCTTTTTATTTCCATAAGGTTATTTAAAAAAATTGCAGTATATTTAGAAAAGTAGGCAATTCAAGTATTACACTTTTCTCAGTGTTTTGTCCTGGTTTTTATTATGTATCCTCAGAAATCTGAAGCTTTTACAGTGTGATTACATTTTATTTTACTACAGAAGAATATCGACATCTGGTGACTGAGCAGGCAGAAATGACACAGAATTGATACGGAAGAGTGCTGAGCAGGAACAGTGCTTAAGCCAACAAAAAGCACACATGTTGGAGCATCCTAGCAAAGACTTCTGCATTGGGACCCCTGGTCTCTTAACAAGAACCCAGGTGCTACTAGTGCCATATTTGATCCACTTCTTGATGTGGTTCATATCCATCCTCAATCTCTGATTAAGTGCACATGGAGCATGTGGAAAAAATAGTGGTTGGCTGCAGCGAGTGTTGAGCTAACATTAGCAGAGAGGTTCTAGTGAGGAACTGCTAGAGGCTGGGATATAACTCTGATTGTGTTTTGTGTGACAGCAGACATCTACTGTTTTCTTCACATCATCTGACAGTGAGTCCCTACCATTTTCTTCTGTATTTGACTGTGGATGTCTACTGCATTGTTCTCTATCATTATAGTGGGTGCCTGTTTTCTCCTGTATCATATGATAGTAGACACTGTTTTTTTTGGTGTCATCTGATGGTGAGAGCCCACTGTTTTCTTCTGTGTATTATGTAGGTAGCTACTGTTTTCTGTGTATCACATTACAGTGGATATATACCATTTACTTCTGCACCTACTCAATCCTTGTCTACTGCAGGACACCCCTCCTCAGCCCTGTGTGGCTGCAGTTCAGCTATCAGTCATATGTGTGCTCCTCTAGCATCACAGCTATGTACATGGTGCAGACTGAGCTTTCAGAGCATATGATCAGTGTAGATGGAGAGAATGGCACAGGAAAACAGTGGAATCCAGGCAAAATGCTCAATGCCAGTTGTTCCAAAAGTGATGCATTCACTCTGAGAGAAAAGCTTGCCTCTGGTGTCAGAAGCTGATAGATCATCTCATCATACTTTATCACAAACACCCATCTTTCTCACTACTTGGGGGAGAACTTGCCAGAGAAGAAGTCCAGAGGAGGGCCAGGGATTTAGCTCAGGGGTTCCACTGCTTGCCTCACAAGTGCAAGGTCCTGAGTTCAATCTCTGGTACACACACACAAAAAAGTCCAGAGGAATAGGAGAAAGGGAAAGTGAGCATGAGAGTAATGAGGAAATCCTACTAACATAATCTGAGACCCCAAATTCAGCACAGACTTATGAATTCCTGAGTTCCTTCTATGACTGAACTTCTATGACTTGGATTTTTGTAACTGACTCCCGAAATAGTCCTGAAATACCAGAGAGAGAAAAGTTTTACTAACTTCATAAATGTCTTTCAGTGATTTTTAAAGCTAGTCCAACAGACTAATATTCACCTTCCCATGATGATCTTGCTCATCTCTCTCATTTTATTTATCTCACTCTTTCTTTTATTTGGACAGGTTATTCCACCCTTGAAAATTCTTTTTATTCTTGTTTTCCAAACTCAGTACTCTAATTTCCCTCCATCTTCTGGAGAGTTTGTTTTTCAACCATTTTAATAATCTATCAAGCCTCTAAATGTTGGCTTTTGTCTGAAATTTTACCAGCACTCTCTCTTTTCCTCTTCCCTCAATCTTTAAAGGGGGTCCTACCTATAAGCAAGTCTTTAAACACTATAAGGTGATGAGCTCTACATTGATAATCTACCCAAAATTTTTCAGAACTTTAGACTCCTAATTGGCTGTTTGATGACTCTGCTTGATATGTCAAACTGATCTTGTTTAAAAAGTAACTTCTTGGCACCAGTGGCTAGGTAGCACAGACCCCAGCCAGAAGCCCAGCTGGACAACAGTGGCTTGGGCATGCAGGCCCAGCCAAAAGCCCACCTGGAAAACAGCTGAGCAGGCTTTCAGGCCCCAGCCAGAGGCCCACGCAGATACCATCATTAAGTGCATGCAGGTACCAGCCAGAAGCCCACCCAGATAATAGCCCAGTATGAGAATCCAGAAGGCCATCATTTTGAACTCAGGTATTGGCACAGTGGTGAGTAACAGAGAGAAGACCTCTCTGAGGCTTGTTGCAAATTGAAGCCCACAGGGAGAGTAAAGAGTCACCTCAATAGAGGCACAGTAGACTGCATTGGTTGAAATGAGAAGACACCTAAACAAGACTCAAAACCAGACTTCCAGATCATGAAAGGCAACCCCAAAGGGGAATGAGATGGAACAATCTGAAATTCAAGAACATGGACTCCCTAAACTGTCAATGAATGAGGATTTGGAAAAAATAAAATCAGAAATAATTTCTGAGATAATGACACAGATTGTTTTCATAGTGAGAGACACGATTAATAACTCTAGAGCAGATAAAAAAAATAGAGGAGTTGGGCTCAGTGGTGGTGTTGCCTGCCTCACAAGTGCAAAGTCCTGAGTTCAATCCCTGGTACAAAAAAAAAAAAGAGGAGTTGAGGAACATGATTGATACCAATATAGGAAACAAATGGAATTCATAAAATGGATGCAAACAGGAGACTGAAAATTCCATTGAAAGTTTATGCAACAGAATGAGGCAATGTGAGGACAGAATATCAGATATAGAACACAGGATTGCTATTAGTGACCAGGAAAAGAAAGATTTCTTAAAAATAGCAAAGGACCATGAGAAATCAATCCAATAGCTGCTAGATGATGCAAAGAATAACATAAGATTGACCAGAGTTAATGAAGAAACAGAAGAGAATGCAAATGACATTAAAAAAAACTTCACAGAAGTAATGGCAGAAAACTTCCCAGGGAAGGAAAAAGAATTTGACATACAGATAAGTGAGGCATATAGGACTCCATTTAGCCATGATAAAAAAAATCTACACCTAGGCATATAATAGTCAAGATTCCAAAAACCCAACAGAAGAACAAAATACTACAAGCAGTTAGAGAAAAGAAACAAATCACGTACAAAGGAAAGCCCATCAGAATCACAGTAGACTTCTCAACACAAACCCTCAAGTTAAGAAGAGCCTGGAGTGAAGTATTTCAAGCACCAAAAGAAAACAACTTCCAACCCAGATTGATGTACCCTGCAAAACTATGTTTCAAAATCTATGGAGAAATAAGATACTTTCATGATAAAGAATGCCTGAGGATCTTCATGAATACCAAACCAGCACTCCAAAAAATTTTAAACAATATCCTATGAAAAGACAATGAGGGTCACAACCCCATGAAGCCCAAAAGAATGAATCTATCAGGCAAGACAAGAAATTAAATGTAAAGGGGGAGAATCCAATAACAGGAAAAGGCAATGACAAGGATAAGTCAATACATATTAGTTATTACCAGTAATGTTAATGGTCTCATTTCACCAATCAAAAGAAACAGACTGTCAGAATGGGTCAAGAAGCAAAATCCAACAATATGCTGCATACAAGAAACACACTTAATTCAAAAAAAACCTCATAGACTGAAAGTAAAGGGTGGAAATCAAATACTCCATGTGACAGGAACCCCCCAAAAAGCAGGAGTAGCTATCCTATTTGCAAATAAAATGGATTTCAAACCAACACTAATTAAGAGAGACAAAGAAGGACATTACATCCTTGTAAAGGGAACAATTTGAGGAAGAGATGACAATCATAAATATATATGCACCAAGTACTAGCACACCAACTATATAAAACAAATACAGATATGAAAAATACATTAATAGTGGGAGACCTCAGTACCCCAATGTCACAAATAGATAGAAAACTAGACAAAAAATAAACAATGAAACACTAGAACTCAACCAAACTCTTGAATAAATGGACTTAACAGATGTTAACAGAGTGTTCCCTCCACAAAATCATTATACACATTCTTTTCATCTGTACACAGGACATCCTCCAAAATAGACCATGTACTTGCTCATAGAACATCTTTAAGTAAATGTAAAGGAGTTGCACTTATCCCCTATATATTATCAGATCATACTGTGATGACATTGGAGATCAATAGCAAAAGAATCCACAAGAATTTCATAAACACATGGAACTTAAACAACAGACTCATGAACAACCAATGGGTCACAGAGGAAATTAAAGAAGAAATAAGACAGAAATAGGAAGAAAAGGTCTAAAGGAGCAGGGGAAGTGGAAGGGGCAGAGGAAAGGAAACAAGGGAAAAGAAAAACTATGAGAAAAGAAAAAATAGAAACAAAGTCTTTGCAAATAGGGAAAGGTGGAGGGGTGAAGGGAGGGCAGGGGAATGGGGAAAATATGAGAATCAAGATACATCACGTAAAGGTATAAGATACTAATGATGAATGTAATTGTATACCTAAAATGTAGCAATAAACTTAATGGAACAAAAAGAAATCAGACAGTTTCCACAATTAAATAACTGTCCCAATGCAACATATTGAAATACGTGGGATATAATGAAAACAGTCTTATGAGGGAAATTCATAGCAGTGAATGCTCCTATTAAGAAAGCAGAGCAAGCTCAAATAAACAACCTACTGCTGAACCTCAAACTTCTTGAAAAATAAGAGCAAGACAAACCCAAAGCTCATACAGGGAGGAAATTGTAAAGATCAGAGCAGAAACCAATGCAATGGAGACTAAGAGAACAAAAAAATCAATGAAGCAGAGTTGGTTCTTTGAAAGAATAAACAAAATTGACAAACCCTTAGCCAACTTTATCAATAAAAGGAAAGAAAAGGCCCAAATCCTTCCAATTAGGAATGAAAAGGGTGAAGTCACAACAGTTCCAGCATAATTCCAGAGGATCATCAATACCTACTTCGGGAAGCTGTACTCTAATAAAATGGAAAACACAGAAGAAATGGACAGATTTCTCAACACACATGAGTTACAAAAGTTGAACTAAGAAGACCTAAAAATTCTAAGCAACTCAGTATCAATTAATGAAGTTGGAAATGTAATTAAGAATTTTTCAAGGAAGAAAATCCCAGGTTCTGATGATTCACTGCTGAATTTTACAAGATATTTAGAGAAGAACTAGTGCCAGTACTCTTCAACTTCTTCAATGAAACTGAAAGGGAAGCAATACTCTCAAATTCATTCCTGGAAGCAAGCATCACCTTGATCCCCAAAACAGAGAAAGACCCAACTGCAAAATAGAACTATAGGCCAATCTCCCTAATGAATATAGATGCAAAAATCCTCTTTTAGATACTGGCAAACAGAATGCAGAAGATCATCAATAAGATCATACACCCTGATCAAGTGGGATTCATCCCAGGGATGCAGGGATGGTTCAACATATGCAAATCAATAAATGTAATATACTATATTAACAGAGCCAAGGACAAAAATCATATGATCATCTCAATAGGTGCAGAAAAAGCATTCTACAAAATCCAGCACCCATTCATGATCAAAACCTTATAGAAAACTGGAATAGACAGTCTTTATCTCAACCTGATAAAAGTCATCTATGAAAAACCAACAGCCAATATCATACTAAGTGGTCAAAAACTGAAATCCTTCACACTAAAGTCAGGAACAAGACAAGGATATCCACTATCACCATGCCTGTTCAATATAGTTTTGGAAACATTAGCCACAGCTATTAGGTAAGAGAAAGAAATAAAAGAATAAAGTTAGGAAATGAAAAAGTCAAATTGTCATTATTTGCAGATGACATGATACTCTATATAGAAGACCTCAAGAACTCCACCAAAAGTCTTTTAGACTTAATAACCAAATTCAGTAAAGTAGCTGGATACAAATTCAACACAAAAAAATCAATAGCTTTCCTCTACACGAACAACAGACTCACTGAGAGAGAAATAGGGCAAACAATTGCTTTCACAATAGCATCCAAAAACCTGAAATACCTAGGAATCGACCTAGCAAAAGAAATCAAAGACCTGTACTCTGAAAACTATAGCACTCTGAAAAGAGAGATTGAAGAGGATAGCAGAAAATGGACAGACATCCCCTGCTCCTGGGTAGGAAGAATCAACATAGTGAAAATGGCCATACTTCCAAAACTGCTATATGGATTCAATGTAATCCCAATTGATATCCCAGTAGCATACTTCACAGACTTTGAGAAAACAATCCAAAAATTTATTTGGAACTAGAACAGCAAAAGCAATTCTAGGCAACAGAGACATGGCAGGGTGTATCACAACCCCCAACTTGAAATTATACTACAAAGCTACTGTGATAAAAACAGCATGGTACTGGCAAAGAAACAGACCTGAGGACCAGTGGGACAGATTAGAAGATGCAGAAACAACAAAGGAATAACATATGCAAATCAATGAATGTAATACACTATATTAACAGAACCAAGGACAAAAACCATATGATCATCTCAACAGATGCAGCAAAAGTGTTTGACAAAATCGAACACCCATTCATGGTAAAAAACTTACAGAAAATTGGAGTAGCTGGTCTCTATCTTAACTTGATAAAATCCATCTATGAAAAACTAACAGCCAACATCATACTAAATGGTCAAAAACTGAAATCCTTTAATCTAAAATCAGGAACAAGACAAGGATGTCCACTATCACCACTCTCTTCAATATAGTTTTGGAAATATTAGCCACAGCAATTAGACAAGAGAGAGAAATAAAAGGAATAAAGATAGGAAATGAAGAAGTTAAATTGTCATTATTAGCAGATGACATGATACTCTATATAGAAGACTGCAAGAACTCCACCAAAAGTCTCCAAGACTTAATAACCAAATGCAGTAGAGTAGCTGGATACAAGATGAACACACAAAAATCAATAGCCTCCTTTTACATGAAAATGGACAGACATCCCTTGCTCCTGGGTAGGAAGAACCAATATAGTAAAAATGGCCATACTTCCAAAAGTGCTACATAGATTCAGTACAATCCCAATTGAAATTCCAACAGCATACTTCACAGAACTTGAGAAAACATTCCCCAAATTTGTTTAGAACCAGAAGAGACCTAAAATAATGTATTAGTTACTTTTCTCTCATTGCTGAGATAAAATACCATAAACCCAAGGTTAAAGGGGAAGCAGTTTATTTGGCTTACAGTTCATAGAGATTTCAGTTCATAACTGGCCAACTCTGAGGCAAGGACAATAAACAGGTATGGCAGAGCAGAAACAACATGGCACACACAAGGCAGCAATGGTAACAAGAGAAGTTAACAGCATCTCCCTGCCCCTTTTATCTTATTCAGACTACTTAGGGTGGGCAGCACTCACACCTGTAATCCTAGTGCCCTTGAGCCTAGCATTGCATCATGAATCAATTCCAGCTTTTAGATCAAACCTGTGACCACATGAGGCTTTGGGGGGACATCTAGACCCAAACCATAACAAATAGCAAAAGAAATTCTAGGCAACAATGACGAGGTAGTGAATATCATAATCCCCAAGTTGAAATTATACTACAAAGCTTCTGTGATAAAAACAGCATGGTACTGGTAAAGAAACAGACCTGAGGATCAGTGGAACAGATTAGAAGATGCAGAAACAACTCCAGACATACTCTGTCACCTCATCTTTAACAAAAGAGCCAAACACCCTCACTGGAGGAAAGATAGCTTCTTTAATAAACAGTGCTGGAAAAATTGGGTTTCAACTTGTCAAAGATTAAAACTAGACCTATATCTATCACCATGCCCTAAACTAAAATTGAAATGGATCAATGATCTAAATATTAAAACAGAAACACTAACCTGGCTGAAAGAGAGGTTAGGTAGAACTCTTGAAGACACTGGTGTGGGAAAAGATTTCATGAAAAAAACCTCAGTTGCATGTGAACTAGCACAAAGAATCAACAACTGGGGTTTCATCTTATTAAAAAGCTCGGCTCAGCAAGAGAAACCATTAGCAGAGTGAAGAGACAACCCACAATCTGGGAAAAAAATTTTACCAGCTGTTCCTCAGCAAAAGTTTACTAAGTAGAATATGTAAAGAACTTAAAAAAATATCAGACCTCTCAAATTTAAAGACCCAATCCAAAAATGACAATCTGAAATGAACAGATATTTCTCAGACAAAGAGGTAGAAAATCAAACAAACATTAGAAAAAATGTTTAACATCACTGGCCATCTGAGAGATGCAAATGAAAACAACACTGAAATTCCACCTCACTCCAGAAAGAATGGCTGCTATCAAGAAATCAACCAATAACAAATGCTGGTGGGGTTGTGGGGAAACAGGAACTGTTCTCTACTGTTGGTGGGAGTGTAGACTGGTGCAACCACTGTGGAAATCAGTATGGAGATACCTCAAAAACTAGGAATAGAGTTTTCATTTGACCCAGCTATTCCCCTGCTGGGTATCTTTCCAAAAGACTTAAAAGCATCATACCACAGTGATGTATGTGCACCCATGTTTATAGTGACACAGTTTGCAATAGCTAAAACTTGGAAACAGCCTAAATGCCCATCAACTGAAGGCTGGACAAAGAATTTTTTTTTTTATATAAAATGAAGTACTACTCGGCCATAAAGAATGAGAAACTAGAGATATTTATAGCTAAACAGATACACATTGAGACCATATGCTTAAGTGAAATAAATAAGACACAATGTGTAAATACCAAATAAATTCTCTGCTGTGAGAAATTGAAAGTGTAAATGAGGTCCAAAGTGTATAATAGATAATGTGAAATAGGAAGGAAAGGTCTAAAGGGGAAGGGGAAGTGGGAGGGATTGGGGAAAGGAAAGAAGGGAATGGAATTAATATGAGAAAAGGAAAAAATGAAAACAAAGTCTTTGTAAATAGGTAGGGTTGGAAGAGTTGAAGGGAGGGCAGAGGAATGGGAAAAAAACTAAGAACCAAAATATATCAGGTAAAGGTACAAATTCCCAATGATGAATATCATCATATTGCATACCTAAAATGTGCCAATAAACTTAATGAAAAAGAAAAAATGTAACTTCTCAACAACTTTACTCCCTGCTCCCAAATCTACTCTTTCCTCTTTCTCTTCCCATTTTAGCTACTTCCAGTTGGTTATCTCAGAGAAACAAGTGACATCTACAATTCCTCTAACTGCTGCACTCATGTCTACTTCATCAGCAAACCCTGTGGTGTCCACCCCTTTTATCTCCTGTTCCCTCCATCTGCACTGCCTCATCCAAGCCAGCCCCCACCCCCAGCATGGCAGGCTACCTCTTCCCTGGTTTCTTCCACCCATTCTGCCCCTTGTAATCCAGTTCTCCACATGGCAGCCCAGCATTTGGATGGAGACATCCTGTTTAAGATCACTCGGTGACTTCCCACTATATCTCAGTGCTTATCCCCATTGGCATACCTAGGCTCTCCTGTTCCACCTCATCCCTCTCTGTCCTTCTCAGCTGTTAGGGTTAGAATGCCCCTCAAAAGCTTCATGTGTTCTGAAATAGGGCTTCTGGCAGGTGATTGGATCATGGTGGTGGTATAGCCAACTTGCTGTTAGGAAATGGTGCCTGGTTGAAGGTGGGTCACTGGGGTCCTGAACTGGAAAGGTCTATCCCTCCTACCCCACTTCACCATGCTCTTCCCTTCTCGCTCTGATTCCTGATGGCCATGATGTGAGTGGCTTTCCTCCATTGCAGCCCCTTCCACCTTGTTGTTTCTGTCTCGGACTTGGCCAACATACATGGCCTAGACCTTTGAAACTGTAAGCCAAAATAGACCTCTCCTCCTTTAAATTGCAGATGTTGGGTATCATGCCTCAGCAAAGGGAATGTGACTAAGACATCCACAGTGGCTTTCTCTCGATCTCACAGCCAGGATAAGATCTTTCCAAGATCATAGCATTTGCCCAGGTTGTTCCCCTTGGAGAACTGGTCTGTGGCATGGTATCACAAGGCTGCCACTTCTGCCTTCTGGCCCAAGGCTTCATGAGCACCCTTCCCATGAACGCTTTGTCCTACATAATCTACAACTGTGTCTTCTTTATTTCCACCATAGTTTTTCTTCAATTAGTGCATGCTTTTGATACAGAATATTGATGTTCAATTTTGGGAACTGGTACATACATAAAACATATCTTGATCATATTCAATTCCTTTACCCTCTATTTCCTCTCCTCCCACTGATCTCCTTCCCTATTTCTAAGCACCTATCTTCTAGTTTCCTATTATCTCTCTTTTATTGTACTCCTTCATTTATTTTAGTTCAAATAAAAGAAAACATACGACATTTAACTTCCCGAGACTGGCTTATTTTGCTTAATATTATGGCATCCAACTCCATCTATTTTTCTGCAAATGACATGATTCCATTCTTATTTATGTCTGAACAATATCCCAATGTGTATCCACTACATTTTCTTTATCCATTCATCTGTTGATGGGCATGTAGGCTGATTCCACAGCTTATCTATTGTGAACTGTGCTGCTATACACATGGATGCGCATGTATCATTATGTGTGATCTTTAATTATTTTGGGAATACATCCAAGAGTACGTTGTATTGCCTGTTCCTCATGAAACTCATCTTCATGAGAACAGAAAGGGTATATCTCACCTGAATTAGGGACTGGTCCAGAGATGGGCTCAATTATAAATATTTGTCAAAGGCAGGCAGAATAAAATAAATTCTCATCCATCATGTATTTGTGGAAGAGATTTCCATGTCCAAGATGTAGCATTATGATTTAAAACCTAAATTACTCAATGTTTACCCATACTTTGTGTATCTCTTATCCTGGTTCTTTCAGAGAGCCTGCCAAACTCTAGGAATGGTTGGAAAAAAAATGGAAACTTATCCACAAAATGAGGAAATGAGCTAGGTGTGGTGGCATACGCTTGTAATCCCAGCACTCTGGTAGACTGAGACAGAAGGATCACACATTCAAGCCCAGCTTGGGCAACTTAGGGATTTAGTGAGACCCTGTCTCAAAATAAAAATAATTTTTAAAAAGGGCCAAGGATGTAGCTCAGTGTAAAGGCCCTGGGTTCAATCCTAGTACTTGAAAAAGGAGGAAGAGGAATGATAGATTTACATATAATTATTTTCTAGAATTTTCTTATTGGTATAATGGTGTGATTTATGCATGTTATGGTTCATAAGTTGGAAAGTCTCTCATGTCATGCTTCAGTGGTCAATAATACTGCTCCATTTCTAGGATGGATATTAGCCTCATAAGCACTCTTTGTTTTGAACAGTGTACACTCAAGGCTCAAGATAAAAGAAAATCCTACCTTCATAAGATGAATGTGTTCAATATAGGAGGAAGATTATCTGAAGATTATTGTTCCTCCTTCTTGCTTTTCAATTCTACCATTTTTTTTTTTGGTACCAGGGATAGACTTCGGGACCTTGCACTTGTGAGGCAGGTGGTGGAACCACTGAGCTAAATCCCCTGCCCTCAATTCTACTATCTTGATTACTTCTCTTTTGGCATCATATAAGCTTGACTGAGTTCTAAAGACACATCTATGTATTCTATGATGAAAACATGATAATTCTATCAACTAATCAACTCAAATGGCTTCTAAGCGTCTGTCTGTAGCTTGTGACTCCTTAGCACTCCAGTTCTAGTGTGTATCCCGACACTGGGGAGAAGCGCTGCAGGCACACCCCAACAGGAATCTATGGCTTGAACTTTGGCCCTGTGTGAGCAGAGCTGTTTCTTTTTATCCTTCAACCTGATACCTCAACAACTGGAGTTCTCCTTGCTGTTTCTCCACTTCAGGCCCTTCTTCAGACTGCCATTTCTTTCCCAAATTCTATTCCACCCTGAGGTCTTATCAAAACTGGAGGAAATTGTGAAGGTTTACATAGGGGCTCAGTCTCTTAAAATCAAGACTCCCCCAAGAAAAGTGGTAGTTAAAAGGCATGATATGATTCGACCTTGGCTTATCCCTGTCCTTGAGATATGTACTTCACTGACTTAGGTGTCAAATGAATAAGACGACTTATTTCCTTATTTAACATACAGCCTTTTAGGAAATAGTATATGTACTTTTAAGGTTTTTATTGTGGGTTTTGTGTTTTGTTACCTCTAAAATATCTGCAAATTGTTCAGAAAGTACCTGTAAAGGAATGGAATATTTGATTACATAGTAATTTCTGAAAGTTATAACAATGGTTTCACCAAATATAGTTTTCTATTATGTACTTATTCAAGAAATTTTTGAATACATCGGGGTTTCATATGGCTGTTTATTGATATTGCAAAAATTTTCTTAACATCATTAGTGACATAACAGTTTACTTCTAAGTCCCAGGTTGCTGTGAATGACATTACGACTTGATTCCCAGAGTTCTTTTTTTTTTTTTATAATAGGGATCAAACTCAGGACCTTGAGCTTTTGAGGTGGTAGAACCACTGAGCTAAATCCCTGGTCCCTATCCAGAGTTCTTAAGGATCATCTTCCTGCTTGCTGTCTTCTTCAAACAGGTGAATTGTAAAGCCACTTGAATTTAACATCGCAAGAATTATAAAGATTTAACGTCAAACAATTATAAGGTTCATAAAAGTTATTATGGTTCTAACAATTACAATTCTTTAATCAAAGCCAATTTATTATTATTGGACATTTAACAGTCACACCTAATCCTGTTAACCTTATAATTGTTGTGATATATTCCCTAATTTATTTATACATCCAGCACATTTAGAGGCCCATATTTCCTCAAAACTTGTCATCATAGCTCCAACTGGAAAATACAATGCTCCTAGAGTAATGCTTACACAGCAAAAACTCAATGCTTGTTATTATGTACTGTAAGCATGGAATTCATGGTCTCTGAATCTAGGTCATCTTAGTGTTTCAAAGATTACATATTTGTAGAATATGGTGATGCCACTTCTTGATCAAGTTCTGGAAACTACTACTATAGACATAGCATCACATCAGAAGAACTGTGTAAGTCAGTAATATAATTAACCAAGACTCTTTGGGCAGGATCTTTTGGATAAGACCCCCCCAAAAAAGTACAGGCAACAAGAAAAAAAGTAGACAAGTGGGATTGTATCTAATTATAAAGCTTCTGCACAGCAAGGGAAACTCAACAGAGTGAAGACACCATACAGAATGGGAGAAAATATTTGAGAGTATATAAATGGTAAAGGGTTACTAGCCAGAATATACACACAAAAAAAACTGAAACAACTCAGTAGCAACAAATAAAAACCCTATTTTAAAAATGAACAAAAGACTTGAATAGACATTTCTTAAAGGTAGGAATACAAATGACTAACACCTAAACAAAACACTGTTCAATATCACTAATAATCAGGAAAATGCAAATTAAAACCATAGTGGGGTGGCACCTCACACCTGTTAGAATGGGTATTATCAAAATGACAAAAGATAACAATGTGGGGGAGGATGTGGAGAAATCAGAATTATTATACACTGTTGATGAGTATGCAAAAGTACAGACATAGAAAACAGCAAAATTTTAAAAGTAGAATCGTCATATGATCCAGATATCTTACTATTGGGTCCATAGCCAAGGGAAATGAAATCAATATGTAGAAAGGACATTTGCACTCCCATGTATACTGTTGCATTATTCACACAAGAGATGTAATCAACCTAAGGAGTACATCAACTGCTAAAGGGATAAAGAAAATGTGGTATATAAAGGTACACAAAATAGAACACTCATAAGTCAAAAAAATGACAACCTGTTATTTGCAGCAACATAACTGGAACTGGAGATCATTATGTTAAGTGAAAGAATCCAGGCACAGAAAAACAAATAGGACACGATTCCACTCATAGGTGGATATAATAGAGTTGATCTCAAGGAAATTTAGAGTAGAATGGTGGTTATTGCAGGCTGGGAAGAGTAGGAGTGGGGATGAGGAGAGATTCATCAGCAGGTACAATGTCATGGTTAGATGAGAGAAATATAATCTGTGTTCTATCTCAGGGTGAACATAGTTAACAATGATGAACTGCATGTTTCAAATAGCTGGAAGGAAGCATTTTGGGTGTTATCAATACAAAGAAATGATAAATGATAAAATGGATATACTAATTACTCTCATTTGATCATAACACAATGTATACCTTTCCTGAAATATCACACTAAACTCCATAACTATGTACAATGATTATGTCAATCCAAGGAAAAGATACCCAAATATCAATTTTTAAACATATTATATAAATGATTTATGTGTATATGTATTTTCTGTGTATACTCATACTAAAATATTTAAAATAGAATAATTATATAAAAATTCCTTTCACTGTCAGTTCCTCCTGATACACTAAAAGTTATATTTTTATTCTCTTCCAATAGTTTAGTAGGAGAATATGATTTAATCAAAGTAATAACCAAAATAATAATGGCTTCTAATTTGTTATATTAGGAGTAAAGAGACAATTATTTGGTTGTCCTTTGTTATGATCTTTTTAGTGTAACCACCATTTAAGATAATCTGTGCAGGGCTGGACTGGGAGGCAGGGTTTGGGGATGCTCAGTTCTGCTGGTAGCTATAACCTGCTTCTCTACTTCTGAAATCAAGCAAATTAATCTTAATGCAAATTTTATTTCCGGGTGTGTATGTGTGTGTGTGTGTGTGTGTGTGTGTGTGTTTGTAATTTGTCTACCTCCATAAAAGCAAGATTTTTCCCTGTTCTGCCAATCTCAGAGTCTAGCACTTGTTGATAAGATGGAACAAGGAAATTGTTGGTAAATACTACTTTTTAAATGTTGTCCTTAAGGGGTTATACTTTAGTTATACATAAGAGATAAAATAAGGAAAGAAAATTATTTACCACAATTTTCAGGGAAAGATCATAGTCATCAGAACAAAAACCCACGAAACAACTGCTGTAGCAGGTGCTGCATGTGTCACCCAGGTTTGCCCCTTCCAGCTCATCTTCCCTTTCATCATGAGCTGCATGGATTCACTGCAAACACAGGCCAGGACTTTCCTGCTCACAGCACACACCTAAGTCCCCAGCCAGACCACCTTTTGGTCAGTGGGGCTGAATAAATCTGATTCACTTAAGGTGAACTCCCTGAACACCTGCACATGGGCCAATGCTAGGTAAAGGAGCCTGGGCTTTCCTTAGTTCAGGTTGTCTCTGGAGGGCAGGCTAGCCCCAGAGAGCACTGCAGCCAGTTCCAGAGTATTGACTGAGGGCTTCTATGTCCCTGCTTCACAGTTCAACTTCTTTTTCTGTCCAACTTGGCTTCTCCCACTCCCTTATAGTTGCTCTTTCTAAAAGCATCTCTCAATAAACTTCCCACATCAAATGTAGGTCCTCTGTTTCACAGGGGAACTGCTACAGCATGATTGGTGGCCAGCAGTAGTCAAGAATGTGAATATAAAGTAGTATCTTGAATCTGGGCCATCTATCAGTCACTGTTAATGAGGGCCTTAATTCAGGCAGTAGGTGAAGTACGGACAGCCTATGACATGAATCATTGCTGAAGATGTCACCGTTGGTGAACTGGGAAGAGACACCAGTGGGGGAAATTTACTAGAGGGTACAATGGGTAAGGGTTACAGGTTTCAATGAAGTATTCATTATGAAGACATTGGAATTGATACCTTTGCAGAACTCCATCCATGCACTGGAGAAAGTTGGTGGAAAGCTGAGAGGATGGAAGACAAATGGTGAAGGTCATAAGGCCTCTCTGGAGGCACAGGTAGAGATCAGCACTTCCTGAAAATGGAGGTCAGAGCAAGTGGAGCATCTGGACTTGTCCCTCTTGAGAGCAGGGAAGTGACAGCAAAGATGGGGTCAGGGCCCTGACAGGGTAGGAGAGGGATCTTGAGGCTTGGGAGGTAACATCTGGGACAAAGCAGCCATGAAGTTGGACATGTCTGATTCCCCAGAGCGGACATGACCACTGTGCCATCTGCATCCTCCCACTTGAGGAAGACGTGACAAAATGCTTACCATCTCCCCTCTTGGCCACTTAACCCATAAGGAAGGACAAATCATGACCCAGGTAGAGAAGTGCTGAGCTAGATAAGAAAGTAGTGGTGCTAATCTCGGAGGATGAGAATCACCTGTCCAGGATCTGTCAGCCAGGGTTGCTGCTGTATGAATGCAGCTATATCCTGAGTGGACTGAGCAGGACAGAATGCAAAGGTGGATACAGGAGCATTTGTTGATATAGGGACATTTTCCAATGATTAAAGATTTAATACCATGGTAAGCAAGGATCTTGCGAGCCGACACGAATACAAGACTAGGTCACCTGTTGAAGGCTTGCAGAGTGCAATAGCTTACCGTAACTGCCAGACCAATACTCAAAGAGGAAAAAGATGGGTGGGCAGCCAACAAGGGAGTGATTTAATCTATGCAATCAAAATAAATAAGTAAGCAGGATTAGCAAGCTAATGGCTAATATTCTCATAAAACAGAATTATTACACCTCTGCTTGATTTCCAGATTAGGCTAGTTTTTAGACCTGGTGACTCTTTACAGATGAGAAGCTGTGTTTCCAGAAGATAGTACATTGCAACACCAGAGTCAATATACCAATGACTGCCACATTCCCTGGCCCTTCCCAAAGAAGCCAAAGACTATGTAAGTGGGTTATAGCATAATGCAGAAAAGGTAATACTCAAGATTTTGAGGGCTAGACTTAAAGTCCTGACTGACTTTTAATACTAGGGTCCCAAAGTATCCTGAAATCGTTGTTAGAATGAGGACAAACAGGGACCAGGTGGTAAATGAAGTCTTGGTCCCAGCTTGGCTCGTAGTGCATCCATGGCACTACCAAATGGTCATTTCCCTGATGAACAACTGCATCACTGGAATGTACATAGTCAGCAGTTGTGTTCCTGATCCACAAATCCATAATCAGAATGGATATATTCAGAGGTTGGAAGAGCCCCAGATGGGGAGTTCATGTAAGGTAAGTGCCATAGCAGTTGGGACAACCAAGAGAAAAGCTCTGAAACTACTGGTCATCCCCTCGGTGTTCCAGGAAGTATGGCAGAGAGCAATGCCCATCTTATAGCCCATGAGGTCAGTGTTCCCACCATGTTTCAATTCACTCAGGGCTCTAGGAAAGCCACATCTATTCTAGAGGATGATGGTGGCCTGCCTTGAACTCAACCCAGTTGGGTGGTCCTCATAGCCATGGTGCTAGACAGGTCACTCTTGCCTGTGCAGATTAATGTGGCCCCAAGTGCAGGTGCAAAGCCCCTGAACTGGAAAACGCTTTTTTTCCTCATTTACCTCACAAATGAGGACAAGAAGTAGTTCATGCCCATATGGGCTAGATTGCTGTATTTTCTCATTCCCTGGTTATGTTTAAATTTCTTGCCTTCTGTTTTCACATACTTAGAAGGGATTTGGGCTGTCTTGGACATTCTTGGAATACGTTTCATTGCTAGATTTATGATGTCATATTCCTGTATCACAGGAGTGAATGTGACACATAGGTTGGAGGTAAAATATGTAAAACATATATTCACAACACGACAGAGAAAATTCTGGGGCTTGCCAAGTTAGTGAAGTTTTGAGGGTGGTCCATTGTTTCAGGGCATGCACAAAGAAGCCCTGCAGAGTAAATAAGTTGTGTACCTTGTACCCATTACCGCTATCAAGGAAAATAATGCCACTTAACACTATTCAAATCCTGGTGGTAGCCATTCCACTGTTACAGAACAACAAGAGGGCTGACAGCTTTGAGTGGGGCCCAACAGCACTCTGCAGCAGGTGCAGGCTGCAGTGCAGGCTCCCCAGTGCTTAGGTTACACACACACACACACACACACACACACACACACACACACACACATATCCTAGCACCATTATGCAATGGTCAAGGATGCCATGGGGTTATTTATGGCAAGTTTCAGCAGAGAATCACAACATAGACATCTAGAGTTTTAGAACATGGCATCTGCAGCAGAGAACTGAGTGCCACTGGGAAAACATTGCCCTAAGTGTGAGTGGACTTTGATAGAGATACGGAATCTACCCATGGGACATGATCAGGATTCCCTGTGGACTCTATGAGACCTGCCAGGGCTTAGGGTTAGGGAGCCCAGCAGCAACTGACTGTGAACTACAAGAGATAGACCAGGGCCGGAGCAGGCAGAGGAACCAGAGGCTGCATGTGCAGAGAGCTGAGTCCATGTCACTCACCACTAAGCACATCAGCCTTTTTCCCAGTCAAACCACTTACCGACCATCCAAGGGTATGTCTATGGTCAGCCTTTGGGGGAAAGGGCCACATTGGATTTAAGGGTAAGTGAGCTTGATGGGTTGGTGCAAGTCACAAAGCACCTGTTGCTTCCCTAAAGCTGCAACTTGGGTGGCCCTGAAAGACTACCCTGAAAGGAAACCTCCTCCCAAGAACAAAGCTGCAGGGGGTTCACAGGCTGATCCACTTCCTGGGGGAGCAGAAAGCAGCTGAGCTTAGAGTACAGGGGGACAGAAAAATGTGGTGAATGTTTTAAAAAATCTTATTACAGTAAAAGATATTTTCTTTGTAAGGATTCCACAACAGATTTTAAGGATTCCACAACAGATTTAAAAGCTGCAACCAAAAAAGGCTTCTATACTCAAGTAAATTGGAAACAGTAAATATCATAACCTTATTTTCCAGTGTCAAATGTATATTATCATAATAAAAGCAGTGAAGAACTCATTCCAAGAATGATTAAATAAGTGTGTTTGAATCGAAGGGGAATGTTTTTAGGGGATTAATGACAGTGTATAAAGACACTTTGTATTGTAATACATTTTAAGAATTTAAACAGTCACCATATCTGTTCATCAGGGATGGTGGTGAATGACTTGTCTGGTTCATCAGGGCCTAGAAGGGGAGAACTTGGAAGGAGGAAAACAACAAGCCTGCAGAAGAGGCTTGTAGGATACAAAGAGAAGATCTTTGTATTTACTTTTGTATCCTTAAGCCCTCCAGAGCTTCTGTTGTAGAAGGGGCTTGAAATAATCAAAAACAGTCATAGACCAGAGACCGACTGTATAAACAAGGCTGTAGTTCATGCCCTCAACGCCCTCCATAGTCATCTCAGGAAGAGAGGGTGGCCAGAGCACAGGAGGACCTGGGCTCAAGCTGGGAAGAGAATGTGAGTGTTGTGAAGGGTACACTCCAACAGCATCAAGACACTCACTCCTCCGTTGCCAGGAGTGACCGTTAATGGCACGAATGACTTTGGACAGCACTGAGCTGGCCACCCAGGGCCACATCCATTGGATGTCTGACAAGTGCATGGCGCAAAAGTTCAGCCCACCGTGGAATTCGGGGGCTGCTCTGAGGGGCCGCCTCAGCTCTGTGGAGGCTAAGCTTCTCTGCAACATCTCCTATTTCAGCTGCCTCTGCTTGCCCGCGGAAGTTTTTATGGAAGGTGCGGTCCAGTACAAGTCTCCGTGCAAATCCCCAGCTCACAGCCTTTTTCGTGGAGAACCTGTCTATGCAACTGCTGCTGGGAAACTGGATTTAAAAAAACTGATCAGGCACCTTGATGGATTTCTCATTAAGACACTGTGAACTTTACCTAGAGTCAGGTACCTGGAAGCAGAACCCCAATGAGGACCCTTACTGAGTTGACTTAGTAAGGAGATGGCCTGAAGAGTGTCTGGCAGAGCACAGCAGGCTGAAGCAGGACAGGGGATGAAGCACAGTCATGGCTGACGCCCAGAAGTGGGAAGGTACTGGGCAGTTGGGAGCAGCTGCCGTGCCAGCCCTGTGAGGGGGACCAGCATATATCGCAGCGCCATTTTTCCAAACTGTGTTTTACAAACATGGTCTTTAAGTCTGACGTAGTTTACAGAGGAAGACAGAGTTTAGAATCATCGTAAATTAAAATCACCTTTGAAAGCTGTGTTTAACCAAACAGAGAATAAACTGTCATCTATTTCATCAATTTTTAAAAAATTTTTGTTTTTATTAGTGTATGTTTGAAGTATATGACGATTACATTAATGCTGGGGGAGTTGGTGCATGTACATAGCCCATCTTAATTCCTCTTTCAGTCCCCTTCTCCCTCCATCCCCCCTCCATCGCTTGGTCCCCTTCCCTCTTTGGATTTTTAGATGAAGCTAAAACTTCTAGGAAAAAAATCAACCATAAACCACCCTCCAAGAAAACCCCTCAATTTGCCTATTTCCTACGAAATAGCAGTTAACTAATTATAACTCTGAAAGATAGCCACAAAAAATTAAGGGCAAAATCTAAGAAAAGAAAATTATTAGAATTTATCAACTAAGATGAGCTTCTTTATAGTTGCAAGACTTTAAACGAAAGATTTAAAGCCAAAAGAAATTCTTGAGGTAAACATAATTGAGGTTCTTATCATATGTGTATATGCAATTTTCTGACAGTTCATTTAAAAAGTCTCAGGGGAAAAAAAGTTTCAGAGGGCTTTAGGGCCAAAATTCACTTCTAACTGTATCATTCCTTTTTCTTTGAAATGAGAAGGGGCTGATTTAAAGTGACTTCCAAATGGTGCCAAGATTACACATTTTCAAAGGCATCCCATAGAGGGACAGCATAATTCCATGTTTCACCAAGATTAACATTTTAGAATATTTTATATACAGTTTTCATTAAGATCTAAAAGTTTAATGAAAGGAAAATGTTCATGGGAAATCTAAACAGTCACTGATGTTCTTTCCTTCCCAAACCCCACCTTTAGAGGTGCTCAGTCAGCAGCTGAGCAGGTTGGGGGTTTCTATCTGCATCCTGGCATGCACAGCCTCTCCTCTGTGGCCATCCCTGCGTCAGGGACTTTCTCTGCTGTAGCAGAAATGCCCTCAGCCTAAGTCTCCTGCCTGTATACGGACATTCACAGCGCTTTCGTAGGGGACCTGGAATGCAGGCCAGAGGTCCTGCCCACTCACAGCCTTCCTCCTGAGACTCTGCCCTGACTTCCCTAATGGTGAGAGTCAGGATAAGGAGTTATGTGTCTTCTTGTTATTGATGAGGATGATGATGATGATGGAAGCGAGTATATACAGGGAGCCAGAAACTTTTAAAAGGGCCTTATATAGATTTAACTCCCTCCCTACTTTACAAATGGGAAAACTGAGGCATATGGAAATTAAGTATTCCATACAAGATCATATTGCTGAAACATGGTAGTCAGATTTCACTGCCTCAACTTTTTATCTCTGCCTCTTTTATACTAAAAATTTCTGAGATGCTTCCCAAGTAAGGCCGAGTATTTAAAAAACAAAGTTAAAATAGTGCCAAAGGTGAAGCTAGGTTTTAAAAGTCGCTTCATTTTCTCTTCTAATGCCTCGAATCCATGGTGGGCAGGGTGATCATCTAAAGAATAAATAGGACTGCACAGCTCTTCTGCTGCAAATGTGCCGAGGCTCCCTACTGCTCTGAGTGGAGATGAGCCCTCTTAAGTCCCCAGCCTTGCATCTCCTGGGTGACCTGCTACACACCAGGCATCCTGAAGTAGATGCTGACATTTTGAAGGACTCTGAGAAAAGCCCGGAGGCCTTTGCAAAGTCACAAATTACAAAATACTCGTGTGCCAATTTTCCGACACAATTCTCTACAGAATAAATGAAAATCAGACAATGAAAATAAAAGCTATAAGTGTCAATATACTGAAGGGTGTGAATTTTACAACATTCATCAGAAAATTCTAGAACTATGTGGCTCTGTAGTAGATGACTAAAGGCAGACAGATGCTGATGAGGCCAGGAAGCAAGGATAGAAAGAAACAAACATGTGGTGAGGTCCAGGTAGGTCCTGAGGGAACAAGAAAGAAGCAGAACCATCCCCAGGGCTCTGAGGGGGCTGTTCCTTCCCTGTAGGAAGTCACAGAAATGGTGAGTGTGGCTAAGAGCAGCAAGGGACCAGCAAAGGACAAGGGTAAGGAGAAGGGAGAATTGCAGTCTCTAAAAAACAGACTGAGCAAACTGGGTGCCACTCATAATTTACAATTAGTCCCTAATTTTCATATTCCATTTAATAGCAATTTATTTTAATGACTAGAAAGTATATTTTTATAAGACAATATGGAACTGGGCCGGGGATTTAGCTCAGTGGTTCTGCTGCCTGCCTTGCCAGCACAAGGATCCGAGTTCGATCCCTGGTACTCCCCCCCAAAAAAGACAATATGGAACAATTTTATTTTCAATACTTTAACTGAAGGCTTAGCCACCATCATTTGGAATTAGTCTTTGGAACTGCCTATCTAACTACACTAAAATACTATTTATTTGGTTTTGAAAGAAAATCTCAAATAAATTCTACAACCTATGAAAGTAACCTCAATGTGAGCCATTATTTTTGAAATTCTTTAAGTGTATCTCTCTGTACCTAGCAGTAAAAATATTTCTGAGAAAAGAAGCAAGAAACAAATGTCATACATTTTGTAGTTCATTGTGCATCAGCCAGTTACTTCATCATGTTGGTGAGTCTTTCAGCCAGTTGAATTATATTTTCCTTTGTTATATTTTTTTTCCTTTTTAAAAAGATTTTCTCCACTTAGCACATATTAACTTTAGAAATACAAAGAAGGAACTGCAGTTTTACTAGAGCAAAAAAGCATTATCACATCTAGACTCTTACCCTATTTTTTGATATGATTTTGGGTGCCACTTAATTTTTTCCCAGATTTTAGGAAGAAACAGTCTTACTTTTTAGTACTTTAAGTTCTTTTAGTCCAAGAATAGTAAGGGAATCAGATTGCTATTCTGCTTATTCCCAATGCATAAGTTGCTTGACTTTTTCATTCATTTTAGTCTGTTATCATTCACATTAGTCTATTTCTTAATGTCTCTCACAAAACCATGAATAAAATCTAAGGCAAATATAATTCTATCCTAAAAGTTTAAGAGTAGAAATAGAAGAAGATGATATCAAAGATTATACTTTGTCTAGGTTTGATTACAGTGTACAATTTAAGGCCTGATAATATTGTAATGCTATCACCACATTCTAAAAAATTAAGTGTTAGAAATACATGATCATGCTA
Organism: Heterocephalus glaber; assembly: GCF_000247695.1. Next base: position 14,520,780 of record NW_004624776.1, read on the forward strand.
AAAATAAAGAGCATATTAATAGTCAGAATGACTTAAACAGCTGAAATGAGGAGCTAACTGATTTTGTGATTAAAATATAATTATTTTGAGATAATTTATTCAGCATAATTTTAAATTTATGAACTGGAACTATTATGTCACCTATGATGAAAAATATCAAGAAACTTTATGACTATTTGAGTTTTGAGTTACATATTTAATTATATAAAATTTAAGTTAAAACTGATTGCTTACCTTAGAAATTTTGAAAATCACACTGGTGAATTAACCACAGTTGGCTGATTTCTATTGCAGACAGAAAGCTTCAAACTTGCCCATTACTTATGGGTTGAGAATGAAGGATCTAAGCTGCCCAACTCTGCCTGAAGAGAAGGTGCCCATGTGTCTAGCTTGCTCTCAGGTTTCATTGCTGTATTAGCAACAGACATATCTAATTTTACTCCATGACATAAACAGCTCAGAGCACACTTAAAATTGTTAGGAAACCAGTTCCAGTGTGCGGCTCTCAGTATGCCCAAACCAGGCCAAAACAAAACAAAAAGCCCAGCCATTCTTTCAAAACCCACATTCCAATATTTAAACTCTGAATCATGATTGTCTTCTCTAAAAATAGCTTTTTAAAACAAACTTTACCTTAAATGAATAGTAAGAAACTTGTGAGACTAGTTCCTGGTAGAATCTCATGTTGATAAAATCTTATGAACAATCACATTGAATTAATATGAAATATCTAGAACTTACATCTTTATTAGTATTATATGTATACCATTCTCATCCAAAGAAACTGCAAATTATTATATGTTGCTCTAAAAATTCACATTCTTTAAGGCTCTTTTTAAGTGAAAAACTTTAATATTTGAGGAAAAAACCTCAGAGAATGATCATGATAATAAATAGAAGGTAAACAAACTCTACATGTTGAAATTATGATGGTTCTTTTCTGGTAAACTAATATTTATGTTTAACAAATTATATGAATGTAATCATGTGATCTTAAATTGCCTTTATTTTAAAGTACTCAGTTTTTAAGGTATAAAGAAAATGTAGTAAAATCAAATTTTTGAATAATCTTAGTCTTATTTTAAATTATTTTTATGTAGCCTAGTTTTCAGTATGAATTAAAACTGACTAAAATGATTATTTGAAATTTATGTTTAAACACTACACATTGAATATAAGACACAATGGCATGATAATCCACATGCTTAATTTTTCTTTTCTTTTCTTCTCAGGAGACAGTTTCTCTCCCTTTTGTTTATTTGTACTCTGACTTCTTTTGAAATCTAATGCTCCAGCAACAGCTGCAGGCCTGAACTAAAAGCCTACTCAGCTTCAATGAAGAGCCATGTAAAAGAAACTCTAAAATATTTCATGAATTCTCTGCACATTACTATTTCTTTTCCAGGTACTTCAGTCAGACATAAAATTATAGCGTAACTATCAATTCTTAACAAATTATCTACCTAATGTATTCGAGAAAAGTGGTATGAAATGTAATTTTCTAACAGTGTGTCTGAAAGTTAAAATGTGAAGCTCCTAACTCAATATTCTGATTGAAACGTCACACATTTAAAGGTTACCTTGAAGGACCTTTTCATCAATCAGTAAATTGAATTTCCAGCAAAGAACTTTTCAATGTTTTGGCGATTGCGTTATAAAAATATTCCTCAACTTTTATGGGAGATTTTTACTCACATTTATAGATTCATTAAATACTATGAACATCTACTGCAAAATGTTTTATAGAGGCCTTTGATTTTGTTATTTGAAATTTTTGTAAGATCTTCAAATTTGTACTGTAGATCTAGCTTAAAACACATTTGATGTTTCCAATAAAATCATAATATTTCAAAGTTTAAAGGAAACCTAGTCTTACACTCACCTAAGTGTAAAACAACGTGTTCAAGTGTACATAGATAATATGTTCTCTCTCCCGTCTGTGTCCAACTCTGTAGGGAACAGGGAAAGGGGACGTTACCAGAACCTCTGCAGTAAGTCCTAGTCTCCCGCGAGCCATGGCAGCACACGGGGAATTACAGGAAAGGTAGAAAAATGAGACTGAGAAGAAGCTGAGCTTTGAGTCTCATCAGTGCTGCTCTGGGCAGCAAAGACGAAAGTCCCCAGCTTACTGCACCTTTTATTCAGTACTCAGTACATCGGGAGAAACAAATGTTAACAAATGACTTGCAGAGAGTTCAGTACATCCGCGTAAACAAGATGTAACAATCCAAGAGCAATGAGGAACTGAGTAGATGTTCGTTCCTCCCAGGATGGTTTCAGGTCCCAGGATGTTTCTTGTCCTGGAGAATCACAGACAGCATCACCGGATCGTTGAGGTCTCAGTTGTGACCGGAGGCCAAAATGGAATTATGTCTCGGAATTCCATAGCTGGGCTGTAGGCAGGAGAACTAGGCTAACCAAATGATTTTTCCCTAGAATTATGTAGCATTGCTCCCGACACAACTCCCTGGTGCTGAGACCTTGACCACAGAACTCCCTTCCATGGCCTCACCTCACGTCTCTTCTTAGTCTCTTTCTGCAAGGCATAGATCAAGTGACCTTGAAAGTCTCTTGATTTTACAGGTCCATTTGGTAACTGGATGTTCAACACCAATGTCTCTCAAGCATGGCCACCATGCCTCTAGGGTACACAACAGGATTCATCTTCATTCTTATTCCAACCCTGTTATGGTTTAGATCTAAAATGTTCTCTAAAGTCTCATGTTCAGAGGTGGAGATTTTGGAAGGTGATTAGATCATGTGGGTACTATATCACCAGTAGATTCATCCAGTGATGAGTTTATGGTTGGATGCACTGTTAGGAGGTAAGACCTGGTTGGAGGTGGGTCACTGGGGGTGTGTGACCTGGACAGTTTGTTCTTGTACCAGGCTTCTATCTTTTTCCTCTCTGCAATTGCTGGATCGAGCAGCTTCCTTTGCCATGCCCTTCTGCCGTATTGTTTCTGGCCTGGGGCTAGCTAACCATAGGCCCAACAAAACTGTGAGCTAAAGTAAACCTTTTTTCCTTGTAATTGCAGGTATGAGAATTTTGTCCCAGTGATGGGAACATGAGTAATACAGCCTCCATTCTTGGTCACTATGCTATAGTCAGCAGCTCCTGGTCTCTCTCCTTCAAGTCTTCCGTCTGCCTGGTCAGGGATGTCTTTGTCACTGGCTATGTAGTTTAAGAGGTTGGGGGTGGGGAGATTACATTCAAAACTAGTGAAAACAAGGAATTTTTGGTAGTGTTGTGGTCAGTCTCACACTAAGATATTTTATTTTTGACATGAAATTGGAGGTAAAGTCATCTGCGGAGGGAGAGTGTGAGGTAGTAGATGAGATGGTCCAAAGCTTAAAACTTAAAGTAGAAGTTTAAAATAGTTTTTGTGAATAACTGGTTATAAATTCACTAGCGAAACATACCAGACAAGATAAAGTTGATGAATACACTTCTTCCTTTGCTTACATTCCAGTAAGCCATGGTAAGATGAAAATATCATAGGTCAAAAGTGCAGTTAATCCATCAAACCTACCAACTATGCTCACGTATCTCAGAGTGCCCTGTAAAGTGCTGGGAGTTTCCACTCACAATCATGGGGCTGACTGGGAACTGTGGCCACTGCTCCTGCTACCATCACAAGAGAGGACTGGACTTCATTTAATGAGCTTGAGAAATGATTCAAATTCAAAATTCCAAGCAGTTCTGTTTTATGGCAAAGTCGAAACACCCTAAATTGAACAACTGTTAAGTTGAAAAAAGTTATGGTTTGTGTCTAGATGTCCCCGCAAAGCCTCATGCCAGTCTTAGGTGGGGCTTTTTCAAACATAGCTGAAACTAGAGGGAGTATGTGATTGATTCATGGCAGTGCTAGGCTCCAGGGCACTAGGATTAATGGTGTGAGTGCTACCCCACCCCAGGTAGTCTGAATAAGATAAAAGGGAGAGAAAGAGCTGTGGTCATCCTTTGTTGCCTTTGCTACTTTCTGGGTACCATGAACTGTTTTTCCTCTGCAAGGCCTGTCTTCCATGCCACCCTGCTTAAGAGCAAGATGATTATAGATTGAAACCTCTAGATTGCATCTATAGGTTGAAATAAACCTTCTCCACTTTAACTTTGGGTGTCAGCAATAAAAAAGTAATGAAGACAGTCTCGATGTTGAACCACTGTATGTGGTAGTCCCATTCTGATAGCCATCATTACTATGTAAGAGTGAAGTGTTCCTAATCCAAAATCTAACATGCTCTAAAATGATTGTGGGCAATGAATTATCAGATTCAGCATGCTTCACCAGTAAAGTGCATGCAAACATTCCGAAATCCAAAAATCTCTAAAATCTGAAGGACTTTAGTTCAAATTGTTTTGGAAAAAGGATACTCAACCTGTATGCTAATTGTAGCTATGAGTTCTTATGACACAATCTACCCAAACCACCTCAGACTTTCCTCCAAAACAAACCTTATGGTCTCCCCAAACCTGCTCTTCTGTCTTTCCTCCCCTTCTCCATTCCCAACAAGTTCAAGGAAGACAGACTGGGGAATCTTTTTCACTTGCCAGGCTGCAGGCCACCAAGTCTAGAGGATTCTTGGCCCTCATCTCCTTCTCTCCCTGCCCTCTTGACTGTCAGTGCCTGGCTGCAGTGACTCACCTTTGCTGTCTGTGCTATTACTGTAACTGAGTACTGGATTCCTCTGCTTCCAGAGATGGCCTTGGTCCTTCTTATGGTCCCAGGGACTGTCAAAGAAATGTCAGGAACAAGTGATTCTGGTCACAACATTCTTCTGTTCAAAGCCCTTCAACGAGTCTCAGGATACAATGCCAAGCTCCTGATCCAGCACACATGCCTGTAGGATTGGGCCTGCCCATCCCTGGTGCCCTTTCTCATCTCGATTCCCGAAGGTGCCACAGAAGTCACACTGCTGCTGGATACTGGAGTCTATCTCTGACCAGGATACTTCCCATCTCTTTCTGCTGGTGAACTACTATTTCCCTTTTAAAGGCCTGCTCACATGTCACAATCAGCTTTCTATAGATATTTTTAAATGTAACCACAGTTCTTTGCAATTACATTGCCATCATTTGTGCGCCTATTCTGTCAGAACATGAATGCCTTGCTCAGTGGTATGTACAGTAAGCCCTCAGCAAACAAAACTGAAAATTTACACCAGTTGTAGCAGTGCTTTTTACAATATGAACTCCAAAGTGCACAGTGACTTTAAAGAATAGAGCTAACAGCTGGCATGGTGGTTCATGCCTGTAATCCCAGCTTTCTCGGAGGCTGATGCAGGAGGATGTCAAATTCCAGCCCAACCTGGGGAATTTGGTAGCTGTGATTATTAATCATGATATATCAATTTGAATGGATTAAATGATGCTTAGCAGATTAGTGAAGCACAGTTCTGGATACAGGCAACTAACCTGTATATAGGCCAGCAAACTGAGAGAAGACCACTGTAAGTGGCATCAACCAAGAGACTGGTAGCCCAGACAGAAAAAAGGGAAAAGAGAAGGAAGCATGCCTGCTTTGGAAGACACCAGTGTTTGCCATCCCCTTTGAACATCAGTCTCCAGTTTCCTTTGCCTTTTAACCCAGTCTTGTACTGGTGAGTCTCCAGTGAGCTTCCAGCCCTTTCACCTTGGACCCTCTTGTTCTGCAGCTTCCATCTTCTTGGGCTGAGCAGCTACTGGATGCTGCAGCTCTCCAGTGTGCAGACGGCCACTGTGAATGCTCCTCCTCTGACAAATCCCCGGGTTAAGCATACATATATTGTCTAATAATTCTGTGTCTCTAGCAAGCCCTATCTAATGCAGCAACTTCGAGAGACTTTGAACCTGGGTTCAAACCTAGTAAATATAGAAACCTAGTAAATAAATAAATAAATAAAATATGATATGGATGATCTTACAGGATTTATCCAGAAGAGGTCAGTAAACAGTCACAAAATATGATTTTTCAGGGCAATTTGAATGTGAAATAGTTTATTTTGTAAGTAATAATAAACTTCAAAAATTCAAAAACTATCATGTCAATTATTTGTCTCTTCATTAAAGTTATAATTCCTCAAAATAGACTTAAGGAAAATGAGACATGAGCAAAATGATTCTCCATACATATAACTGAAAATCCTAAGAATGTTATTACTTAAATCATTCTCACCAGAGTCCCTATTTTTTTTTTTTTTTTTTGGTACTTGGGATTGAACTTAGGACCTTGTACTTGCGAGGTAGGCACAATGCCACTGAGCTACATTCCTGGCAGAGTCCCTATTTTTAAATGGGGTTCATCCAAGTGTACACATTTTAACAAAGACATCTTCAGATTCCCTTTAGAATTGTCATATTAATAAAAAACTAGACTTACTAGATTACTAAATATATACATTTTCTGTTTCACATAGTATTTTGAGTCCTAATATTTTGAGTTTAGGAGTCAATATTTAGTAGTAGAAGGAGCTGATTCAGTGTTGTCAGGGAAGACAGAAGAAAAGCCCCACATGTAATAAAAAAGAAATCACTGGGATGCTGAAGAAAGAGGTATAAGCAACACTAAAAGAAAAAGAAAACTTAGATTTCAGAAGAGAAAATAAAATACCAAGGACATTTCAAAGTACCATGCCTTATCCACTGGTAATCACTAAACTGGGTCATAAATATCTAGAATTTCCATAAACTTATGACTTGAAGCCATTCACAGGGAGAAGCTGTCACCCTCTGTGAACTGTAAACTTCTTGGGTAGTGATTCTCATCTGTGGCAGGGAATAAAAATGTGGCTTGAGCATATCAGAACCACAGAGAATGCATTAAAAATCACAATCAAAGTAGGACTTGCACATGTGGAGGAGAAAATCGATCAGAAGGGTTTATAACAAAAATCCTCACTATCTCCTCCTTCTGCCCACTTGCCCCCATTGGCTGAGGCCACTACTGTCCTCAGAACTTTCTTTGCATATTTACTTCTAACCTGTAAAAGACTTCTTATTGCTGTATCTTGGTGTCATGATTTTAGACATATTTATCAATTTAGTTCGCCTTTGTTACTGCCCAGCAGGCTTCGTCTCCTTGTAGAGAGCACTGTCACTCCTTTCAGCTCCTTCCACGGTCACCTCTGCAATGCCAGTCAACCTCAGCATCCATTTCTTTTTCAGGAATTCAGACAGTGGCTCTTACCTTCTGTCCTCTGACTGAAGACATTATAACTGCTAACCTTTCCATTCCCACCTGTGCCTACAGGGCCGGCCACTTGTGTCTCCTATCTTCTTCTTGTTTCCTGAATTTTACATGATCAAAGCTGGTCACACTACTTTCCACTTTGCAATGATGGGGCATCTCCTGTGATTTGAATAGGTTGATTAAAAAAAAGAATAACAAGCTGTCGGGAGCAATGCTACATAATTCTAGGGAAAAATCATTGAGTAGGCCTAGTTCTCCTGCCTACAGCCCAGCTACGACATTCCAGACATAATTGTATTTTGGCCTTTGGTCACAGCTGAGACCTCAGTGATCCCCAGATGTTGTAATGCTCCAGGACAAGACCACACCTGCGGGAGACGCCAGAGAGGGACCAAATCTTCATCTGCACAGTTCCTCATTGTTCTTAGATTTCCACTGCCCCCAGTCTTTTTACACCTTGTTCATCCCAATGTAAAGTACTGAACTCTGCATTTCACTTGTTACATCTGTTTCCCCATGTACTGAATAAAAACTGCTGCAAGCTAGGGGTCTTTTGTCTTTGCTGCCCAGAGCAGCGCTGATCAGACCCAAAGCTCAGCTTCTTAGTCTTATTTTTCTACCTTTCCTGTAATTCGCTGTGTGCTGCTGTGGCTCACAGGAGACCAGGACTTACTGCAGAGGTTCTGGTAACATCCCCTTCCCCTGTTCCCTACAACAAGCAGTGCTCATACTTTTATAACGATCTGCTTCCTTTGAGAGGCAAATCCCTGCATCCCTCAATATCTCTAGGTTTAGGTGGGATCTACTTTTTAAGCTATCCTTCCAATTATTTTAATTATTCTATGTTGACATATGCCTTTCCTATATAATTTTTGTTGTTGGAGTTTCTGAATACTTTTCCTCTCCCTGTCCTTTGCTTGCTTATTTATTTATTTTTTGGTTCATTTTTTGTTTTTGGGTTTGTTTTTGAGACAGAGTCTCACTATGCAGTTCAGGCTGGATTTGAACTCACTATGTAGCCCTGGCCGGCCTCAAACTCAGGGCAATCCTCTTGCCTCAGCCTCCCGAGTACTGAGATTACAGGCATGCACTACCATGCCCAGCCCTGCCCTATGTTATAAGAAGAAATTATGTTAACTATGCCTCCTCAGTATATTAATTAAATCTCCTATTTGAGAATCAATTCTATTTTTCTTCACGAAATGTACTTGCCTTCATTTTTAATTTACACAGTTTTTGTCATGGTTGGATCATGGCTTTCCGAAATGACCAACTTCTGCCTCTCTGATCATCTATCTTCCTCTTTCTTTCTTGCATTTTCTCTCTTGCCCTCCAGCTCCTGCTCAGTTTTCCATGGCAATCTCCAGTGTGGAGATCTCCTTTTTTTCTAGCATCTGTGTGCTCACAGCTCTCCTTGTCTGGTCCGGACTGGGTGGATGGGCCTTCTCAGACATGCAGTCTTGGTTGGGAGTCACTGCTGTCCCCAGTGGAGCTAACTGTCTCCTAAACTTTCATGATTTTGCATTTATTCCCTTGCTATGATGAAGTATGCCCTCAAATAACTATTCAGGAAGAGTATTCAGGAAGCAGACTGTTCAGGACTCGTAATGGTTGAAAATGTATCTAGTCTTCTGTAAAAACAATTAATATTTGGTTTCATTTAGCAGAGAATTCTGGATGGAAATAACTTCCTATTGAAATTTGATATGTTTGTTTAACTGACATTTATCATTAAGAAATCCTGCGGAGAAGTGTAACTCTAGTCTGATTTTTATTTCTAGTCCACATTGAGTAAAACACATTGCTGTTTAAAGATATCCATGCCTACTTTTGGGTAAAATTAATATTTGCCTCAATGTATTACCTTTTACATTCATCTGGCATTTCATATATCATTATTCAGTGAAAGGGGATGATCTGCCCATATAAAATATAAATGAACTTGTTCCTACAAGTAGTACCAAGTAAGAATTTTCAAGTGATAGTCCATGGATGTAGGAAAATAATAGATGGTGTAAAACAAGTTTAATGAAAAGGGGGTAAAATAAAAAAAGAGAACATTGGAAGTCTGGATCTGGAGGAATAAGATCTGTATCCATGGACTTTAAAAAGATATTAGTGTTGAAAATTTGTGACAATGCTTCTTTATATACAGAAAACACTCCTTTTCTGAGAATGTTCCTTCTACTGTACAACATTCCTGGAATCTCTGCATGACTTTACTCAATTCCTTCCAGGGAAAGTGGATCTATGCCTCCTGCCAGTGGGTTGGAGTGGGAATGTGGGCTTGTGTGGAGCAGCTCCTCCCATCACAGACCTGGCTTCCAGCCTGCAGAGAATGCATTTTATGCATCGATCCTTCACACTGAAAGTTGAAAAGATCACCTTGCCAATGGGGATCTGTGATCATCCAGAGCTACATGGAAGGTAGGTAGGTGAATCCTCATCCAGAATACACCCTCAGGAAGTCCATTGTTGTTGCATACCTACTACATATTCCTGACAGCTTTATTTGTAACAAAAATGATAATTAGACCCCCCCATTGCCACGTTCCTTTGCTTGTCTCTCAGCTGGTTCAAAATGTGGGCAATAAATAGGATTTTTCTCAGTCCTTGAAAACCAACAAAAAATCAGCCTTTAATAACCATATACCTTTGTTGAGGATGTACTATGCAGCAGGAGCTATTCTAGATCGATACTTAGCCTTCTCCAAACTTCTCTGCAGATGTTCTGCTTTCTTGCAAGGCTGTAGCCCTCCTAAGCACCCCCACAGTACTCATGGATTTCTGTGTGTACCAACCTGTAACTGTTTACCTGTCTATACCCTATTAATCCAGCACTTGAGTTTAAATTTTATTCAAGGACTGAATCTTGATACTTGTATTTCCTTAGCCTCTATGTTCATATTAAATATTTGTCAAACCAGTGAACTGATAAGTGTACAGTATTTCTTATGTTTTATCCTTCCAGCTGAGGAGACAGCTAAGTAATTGCTGATTAATATGGTAATACAATTGAGACATAAGCCAATGATTATGGAAGCACACAAAGGAAACGTTTTGGAAAGATATCAAGTGGTAATTAATTATTTGGTAGCAAAAAAACACCATTAGTTCATCCACTTAAATTTTCCAATGTTTGCACATGTTTTCAATATATTTAATATATTGATGTAATAATACATGGATATAATTTACAAATATATAAAAATCAACAGGTATTGAGATATGTGCCATTTTCCTGAGTGCTATGGTTTTATTAACTCACGAACAACTTCATAGTTACTAACTCAAACTCTGAGATACCAACTTTGCTTCTTGAAGAGAGAGTACACGGGAAGAAGAAACATCACATACTTGGAGCCAGTTGGGCATCTCCCTGGAGATCCCTGGAATTGATGAAATGATGCAGTTCTGCAGTGGCAAGAGTGCACCTGCTTCAGGCCAGGAGACAGAGATGAGGGAGCGAATCCATGAATAAGAGCTGGGAAAGATGATCACTGGTCAGGTACACGAGTCCAGAAAGGATCTTTCCTTCACAGGAAATCTGATTGCCTCCCATTTTATGGTATGAGCCTCCCTCTGAATTTTATCTATCTTTTATGTCAATGACTTGTGCTCAGCCTCTTGGATCCCTTCAAATTGGATTCAGATCATCATAGCCTCTTTGACTTGATAGCTTGCCTGATATCCACCCTCTACTCTGAGTCTGACTAACATTACATGGTTGTTGGCTTCAAAAAGTATTCCTTGCTTCCTCTTGCCCTAGAGATAATAAAAACAAACATCTAGAAATCTCAGGCTTTGTAGTCAGCTGAGCTTAAGCAGCTTCTCCATTTAATAGATCAGTGATGTTAGATAAGTTCGTTATTTTCTTTAATAGTCAGTTTTCTTCTCTCTTCTATCAAGATGGTGTGAAGGATCATACCACATTCCATTAAAGGTCAGTAATATAATTAAATAAATTAGTATACAAAGGCACATGACACATAGTAAAACATATATTAAATGATTAACTATTGTTGCAGTTATTTCTTAAGAGTGAATATTTCAAGAAGAAAAAAGATACATGAATGACAGATTATGATGCACATAGTGTTTATGGTAAAAGTATTTTGGCATTCTAACTTAATGTTGTAGTTGATTATGAATGTGTTCAATTAGTAACTAACTCTCATAGGTAGACTATGCTCTTATGGTTTGGATCTTAAATGTCCTGGGAAAAGCTCATGTGTTGGAGGCAAGATAATTATGAGGGAATATAGAGGGAAAGACAATGATGAGGAGGACTACAGTAGGAAGAAAAGAAGTAATAACGGCTTTAGATCCCTCAGGTTTGAGGACTTATAAGCATAGACATTTAAAAGTCATATTGCAAACACAGTATATTTTCATCATCCATCTTTTTCTCTTAGCAAATGGCATTCTTTTGGCCTTATGAATTATTTTACAAGGACTCAGTCCAATTCAATTAGACTCTATATGAGCAAATCCCATTACTTTTGTTTCAGTGACTGGGGCGATACATTTTTTTCTTTTCTGCTTGACTTGAATTTTCTAGATCTTTAGCCTGTGTTTGTCAGCAGCCACACAGAAAAGCCAACACAGGGCTGAGAAATGGGAAAAAACAGATGGTCACGTTTGAGCCTGTGGATGAGGCATGCCTAAGCTGGTCCTCCTCTTGTACTTTGCACTTATACCAGTTGGTAAATTGCCTTTTTGTTCAAACTATAAAGTTGGTGTTTGATGAACATTAAGAATCTGATGCAAGTTTGGTCAAACCAATGCAATAATCTGAAGGACATGGCTTTTCACTTTTTTTTTTTGTACACGATGCTAGTAGTATAGGAATGTAATTAGTTTCTAAAAAAAAGAAGAATGATGGGTAATGCAACCAAGAATAGAAAAGAGCACTGAAAAATAGAGAAGGTGAATGCAATTGTGTGTGATGCCCTGCCATTGGTCGTACTAACAATTTCCCATCTGGCAGGTAAGGAACTTGGAAATCACCACTCTATCCTAACAGCTAATGAAAAGCCAAGCAGAAAAACCAGCAACTCTTTTTGGATCTGTGAAAGGAAATAAGGACACAGGATAAACTGCTGCTCTCAAATTGCAGAGTTAGATAGGCAAATACAGAGATTCACAATCAGAACTTATGGGAACAGATATCCTTACGTGAAGTGGATAGGAAATCCTGAACCCTAATTGACAGAGTTACAAGTTCAGTGGGACAATTATGAGTCAGAGCTACAGGCAGATCTAACTATAGAGAGAGCACACATACTTCAGTGAGTATTCTATCCAGAACCTCAACCAGAGTTTCAGTATATACTGGAAAATAAATTCCCTGATGCTTTTGGGAGGGGAGGAGGAAAGTAACCACTGGAGATACACTAGCGCACTTGACTCTGTCCTTAAGCCTTGCCCTCAGGAGAAACTAGCTAACCAGAGCCTAACCTGCTGAGTTATTATCAAAGCCTAACTGACCTAGGGGAAGGGAAATACTCAATTCCACACCACTCCAGCCTTCCTGTCCCACATACTAGTGGAGATGGACTGAGAAATACTTATGAAGTTCACATGGCAGAAACATAGAGCTTACCAACAGACTGAGACCTAATCTCAGGACAAGAGAAACTTACCTTCACATTAGTAGAGGCTATTTCCAGCAGCTCTTTTAATATACTACAACATGTCCAGTTGTTAAGACAAAATTTTGTAAGGCATACTAAAAGGCAAAAAGCGCAGCTTAAAAAGATAAAGCAAATATCATAACCTGCTATGTCAGGGATTTTGGTCTTGTCAGACCAGGAATTTAAAACAATGAATAAAATAGCATGCAAGAACAGATGAACCACGTAACAGAGAGATGAAAGTGCAAAGAAAGAATAAAAAAGAAATACTGGAGATAAAAACCATTGTAACAAGTGAAGAAAGCATTCAATAAGTTTGTTTGTAAACTGGATGTGGCTGAAGAAAGGATCTCTGGCTTGAGTATGTCTCAATAGAAATCCACAAATCTGATTAATGGAACAGAATAAGGAGACTGGAAACAGATCCACATAATACAATACACTGATTTTTAACAAAGGGGCCATGGCAATGCAATGGAGAAAAGACAGTCTTTTCAACAAATGGTAATGGAACAACTGGACAGTCACATGCAAAACATTGAATACAGACACAAGCCTTACATCCTTCACAAAAATCAACTGAAAACAAATCACAAATGTACATATAAAATGGAAAACTATAAAAATTTCAGGAGAGAGTGTAGATAAATTTTATGTGATCCTGATTTTGGTAATGGAATTTTAGATACAATATTAGAGTCACTATCCATGAAAGAATGAATTTGTAGAATAAACATGACATGGTTAAAATAAAAAATGTCACCCCTACAGAAGATACTTTGGCAAGCATGAAAAATCAAGTCTCATATTTGGAGAAAATATTTGTAGAAGACTTACCAAGCATATTATCCAAATGTACAAAGGATTCTTAAAACTCAGTAATAAAAAAACAAAAAAAATTGTTTAAAATGGTCCAAAGCGTTCAATAAGACGCCTCAAAACTATGATATACAGAAAGAAGTATACATATGAGAAGACGTTTCAGATCCTATTTTATTTAGGAAATGTAAACTAGAACAATAGTGAGATACCATTCTATACCTATTGGAATGGCCAACATCAAGAACATGGGCAGCATGAGATGCTAGCAAGGATCAGAGCAGCAGTAATCCCTATCTGTTTGTAGGAATGCAAAATGGTACAATCTGTTTGGAGGATAGTTTAGCAGTTAATTAAAAAACTAAACATTCTCTTGTACCATTTGATCCAGGAAACTGCTCCTGAGTATATGCCCTAAGGAGCTAAAACCTTATGGCCACACAAAAATCTACACATGGATAATTATAGTAGCTTTATTCATAATAAAACTTGGAAGCAATTAAGATTTTCTTTTATAGTCAGAGGGAAAAACAAATTGTGGTATCTCCAGACAATGCAATATTATTCATCACTAAAAGGAAATGAACTATCAAACCATCCAAAGACATGGAGAAACCCTAAATACATATTACTCAGTGATGGGAGCAAATCTGGAAAGGCCAATTACTATAGAATTCCACTATAGATTGTAATACATGTTTCATTCTGGTGGGGGTTGATAATAGGAGAAGCTGTGCATGTGTAAGGTGTGCATATGGGAAAACTCTGAATCTTCAGCTCAAGTTCACTATGAACTTAGAATTGCTCTTCAAAATAGTCTTCCAAAAAAAGCAGGGTAGATTATGATTCAGGCAGGGGATGGTAAGTGCAGCACTGAGGCAGGAATGATCTTAGGTTTAAGAAAGAAAGGATATCAAGAGTCTGGATCATGGTGAGTGTTACGGTTTGGACCTAGACTGCCCCCCAAATGGCAGTTGGAAGGTGATTGGATCATGAGGACTGAAGCTCACTTGCTGTTGGGGCCTGGTTGAAGCAGGTCTTCTAGGGGTGTTACATGGAGGGGAACATCTTCCTCCCTAGGTCCTCCCTTCCTTCTCTGCTTTTTGGCTGTCATGACATCAGTGGGAAGCTTTTCTCCAACCATGGCTCTTCCACCATGCCTTTCCTGTCTTGGAACCAGCAGACTATAGACTGAAACCTCTAAAATCATGAGCCAAAATAAATATCTCCTCCTGTAATTTGTATGTGTTGGGTATTGTGTTCCACTGATGATAAAGTGGCTAAGATAGTGAGGGAGGAGGTCAGGCAAAGTCAGGGAGAATTGGAGGCCTCTTCATGAAGAACACTAGTACTCCCTGCTGGACAGAAGTCACATTCCCATGGAATCACCATGGGAGGCAGCAAATAGTCGTGTCTAGTCTCATCTAGAATACCCTCCAAACATTCTGTTATGTGGTATGTATGGTTCAGATGTTAGTGTTTTTTAAAGTTCCCTATCAGAGGCAAACACATTGAAAACCACTGCTGCAAAACACTGTAGCTTGATATCAAAGGATACAACTCTCTTCCAAATACTAGATGTGGAAAGCATGAACATTATCAGGAAAACAGTTTTCCTCACTCCTAATGACTTCATTAACTGAGTTATATCTGGTCTCTCTTTCTATCACTTTCATTCTTTCCCTCTGATAAGCTGTTTTGAAAGGCTTGTGCCAGGGAGGAATATGTTAGAGTCTGACTGAGATTTTCTTCATGACCCGGAGTTTTTGTGTTTTACCAGTCTTCGTCTCTCAGTCAGCTGTAAACAATGCACGTTCTGACCTATGTTTCACTGTGGTAGATAGATTGCCTCTTGGACATATGGGTTCTCTGTGTGGTTCTTCATTTGTCCAGCTTCTCTGCGTCCTGCTGTCAGCTCATGCATCTCATGCTCAGAGTCATAAGTAAGATGTTCTGACTTTGCGCCACACGGGATATACCCTTTGCCTTTGAAAAGCACTCACTGGATTTTCTAAGTCTGAAGCTCTGAGGTCTTCTTACTATTCCTCTTAGAAACACACTTGCTCATCACCACCTTTATCACACCTTTCTGCCAATTTTGTAATTCCGTGTTTAACATATTTCCTAATTTTGCCAAAAATAAAATTTAGAATTAGTATCTCATTCTCCACATTGCTTATGAATGATTTCCAGAAGTCAGTGTATAAATACCAACTTCACACTGTATTTTCATAGCCAAAGTCTGATGTTCCCATTTCTTATTCCAACATGTGAATGGGTTCATTCAGTATTTGTGGAAAATACTTGTAACTATCATGTTTATCCTCCTCTGAATCTTTTCACTTGAAATAATCTTTGGTTTTCAAAAACCTTTAGAGAGCCAAGAAAGAGGGTTTCATAGACTGGGTGGCCTGCATACAGCACTTACTTATTTTTCACAGTTCTGGAAGTTGTCCAAGATTGGGGCGTCAGCATGGCTAAGTTCTTATGAGAGCTCTCCTCTGGGTTGCAGAAAGTCAGTTTCTCACCGTATCTTCTAACACCACAAAAGAGGGCAAAATGGTTTTCTGGGGTTCCTTTTATAAGGATACTAATCTTATTCATGAGAACTTTTCCCTCACGACCCAACTACCTTTTACATGTTTCACCTTCGAATACATTACGGGTGAGGTAGGGCTTCCACATATGAATTTGTTGAGAACATAAACAGCCCAATGCAGAGAGAAATAGTGAATTCAGCTCTGGTGCTGGCTTAAACAGAGACCAGAACTAAGGGTGAAAATAATAGTGACCATTTGTGACATCAGATCAAGACAGACTTACAGGGTTTCTAATTCCTTTGTAGAGCTCATTCTGCTTTTAAGGCCTGGCAATGGAGTTGCTCTTTTTTGGAGTGACACATTTCCTTCCGTTCCTTGTATGCCTAGGAGCATGACTAAAGCCTTAGTCATTTTTGACAGTTGGTTTCAACCCAATAGAATGTAGTAGTTGTTTTAGGTTCCAAAAGTGAAACTTCTTTTTGTAATTTCAAATAAATTGTTAATTCTTGCACATCTATATGATGTGAGCATATGGTCCACTGGTGAATTAATGACACAGCTAAAAATTCCTGCTCAAGTGGGCGAGTCATTGGCTCCTCGGGTAACCATGGCCCTGACCGTTATGCTGCCCTTGGGAGAAGAGTCTCCTTGTCTCCCCAGAACCACTGTTCTCCTCCCATTGCCACTGTGACCTCACCGCACTTGTTTTCTCCAGGAAAGCGTTCTTATTCTTTGAACCAATTCTGAGCAAGCTATATTCTTGGTATTAAGAACTAAAACACAGAAATGATGCTAGAAAAATATTTAGGTTTTGTGAAATAAAGAACATAAACATTATTATTAAGCAACAATGTGGTTAAAATACTTATAAAATATCCTTAGAACATAACAGGCTATGCCACATTTGTGAAAAAATATATTCAGATCTGCAAACAAAATTTTAGAACATAACCAGTTACTGGGTTGCAAACTGTACACTAAGAGAAAGACAGTTCCGAGATTTTACTTTTTGTATCATAAATAAAAATAAAAATATTGCTATTACTAAAAAAGAATAGCTTAAGAAAGGGAATTCAATTTTTACATTAAAAAATCACTGTTCATCTATGGACTATAGTTTTGATTTTTTTATCCCAATATTTGTACTTTGAAATTTAGTGCATGAAATATCACACATTTGCTGAATTTCAAATATAACTACTGATTTGAGACTAATATCACAATGTTCCTCTTGTATATGCTCTTTCATTTTTTCAAAAACATTGTGTCAAAATATTTTTTGCTTTATAATATTCTAAAGTATTCTTTGTTCTTACAATATTTTAAAATTATCACACATTAGCATTTTAAAACAAAAAATGTATCAAAATAGGCCTCAAGCAAGATTGACTTAAATAGTTTATTGCTAGACTGATACAGATTGAACATCGCTAAATCAAATATATGAAATTGGTTGTATTATCTAGCCTTTCATCACTATGACAAAATACCTGAGAAAATCAACTTAAGAAGAAAAGGTTTATTTCTGCTCACAGTTTCAGAGGTTTTAGTCCATGGTCAATGATATCCATTGCTTTTGTGCCTGTGGTGAGGAAGAAACATAACTGCAGAAAGGCATGGCGGAGGAAAGCTGCTCACCTTATGGCAGCCAGAAAGCAGAGAGTATAGGAAAGAGCCAGAGAGGGAGGGTCCAGGACCGGATGTAGTCCCCAAGGTCACATCCCTGTGCCATGCCCTTCAAGTAGGGGCCGCTTCCTGTTTCCATCATCTTCTGATAAAGCCACCAAGTTATGATTTCATCAGTGAATTAATGGCAATGTGTCTTTTATTGAAATGTTTAAAAAAAATTTAAATAGTCAATTGCCCCTTTTATTTCTGCATCTTGTGCTTCCAGATTGATCTTTTGACTTACTTTAGCCAATAGAATGACATAGAAGCAATGGGTATGGGCTAGTTCATAGCCTAGGCTTTGGCATGTTCCACCCTCTTACTTGGACCTTTGCCTCCACCACTGACAGAAGCCCAGGCCAGGCCACTGGAAAATGAGGCACTGTGTAGAGCAGAGAAGGCTGAATCTTCTTGGCTGAGACAGGTACAGAGCAGCCAGAGCTTCTGGCCAGCTTGCATACATATGAACAGTTTCCCTGAGGAATTGTCCAGGCAAACCGCAGGACTGTAGAAAGTCTCATACTAGTTTTTGGGGTGGTTTGTTACCCAGTAATAAGTAACTGCCACCTCTTCAGAAGCATCATTGTAGGTGGAAAGCATTAACCTGGCTGCTATATCTGTAATGCAAATCCAAAACTTTTGGAATGCTGATATGATGCCACCACTCTGATGACTCACTGTACATGCTATAGTTTGGATCTTGAATGTTCCTGAAAAGCTCATGTGTTAACGGTTTGGGCCACAGCTTGTAGCACTAGTAAGAGGTGATAGAACCTTTAGGAGGTAAAGACTAGTAGGAGGAAGGTAGATCATTGGGGGAGTGCCCTTGAGGGTGATAGTGGGAGCTCAGTCCTTTCCTTTCTCTTTGGTTTCTGGCTGCCACAAGGGAGATTCTGCTGCCTCATGCTCCTGTCACAATGCTCTGCCTCACCACAGGCCCAAGGCAAGGGAGCTGACTAACGATGGACCAAAACCTCTGAGCCAAAATCAACCTTTCCTCCTTATAAGTTATTATCTCAGGCATTTTTTACAGCAACATACACTTTATTTCATGCTTAAAGTTATTGAAAATATGGTATGAAATTCCTTTCAGGCTATATGTGTAAGTTCATATAAGACAAATGAATTTATGTTCAGCATGGGTCCCCTCTGCAAGATATCACATGATGTACAAGCAAGTATTCCAAAATAAAAACTATCTGAAACATTTCTGGTCCCAAGCATTTTGGATAAGGGATATTCAACCTATAATAACTATTTTCTGTCTCCAATAAACTAGTCATGTCTATAGTGATCATCTTTTAAAAAATCTATCTATCTATATCTATATCTATTTTTTTTTTCCTGAACTACTCCCTAAATAAGGGCCGGCGCCAGTGGAGGAGTAGGGAAGAGGTACTGTCACTATAGGGTGAGACGACAGAGTCAGAAGAGAAGGCTGCCTTGAGGAGCAAAGTGAGCAGGCTCACAGTCACAGGTATGGCTGGTTGGAACAGGAAGCTGAGGTAGTTTTTCCGAGTGTCTCAGTGTCTCAGCAGAGCAGAAAGGAGGGAGCATGGAATGAGAGGGGCCAGAAAAGAGCAGAAATAGGAATGGTGAAGGGAACAAGTTAAGCCTAAGTAACAGGATGGCTGGGGGCACTAAGGATCCTTCCAGATTAGGAAAAATATACTACAGGACTGATCCTTACCCAAACTTTACACAGTAGATGGAGCTGAAGGCTCTGATGCCAAGAAAATTCAAGGTATTAATGTGGGTCCAGGAAAGGAGGTGGATGGACTGAAGTCTATAATAAAACAGAGGTGAGGGACTGGACTTCTCTCTCCATGGTGTCCTTGAGGTGGAAAGGGACTGGGGCCATGGAAGTGGCAAGACAGATTTCTATGCTCAGAGCCTGAGAGGATGAAGTGAATTATGCTGAGTAATCCAAGATGGTAGCAAGTTCCAAGAAGCTGCCTAAAGCACCATAGAGACAGAGGCCACTGGGACAGTGGCTTCAACCTGGACAGTAGAGGTAGGCTGGTTGGAATAACACTAAAGCAGGTTGTCTTAGTTAGCTTTTCTTGATTGTGACAAAACACTCGAGGAAAAGGTTACTTGGGGTCAGAGTTTTGGGGGTTTCAGTCCACAATGCTTGGCTTCATTACCTTTGGGCCTGTGGCAAGTCAGCATATCATGGTGGGAGCATGTAGCAGACAAGCTGCACACCCTGTGGCTGTCAGGAAGCACAAAGAGAGAATGGAAGGGGCCACGTCTCAATGTGCCTTCAAGGCCACGCCCCCAATAACTTCCTTCCTTCCACTAGGTCCCACCTCTTCAAGGTTTCAAAACTTCCCTAAAGTGCCATGGACTGAGGACTAAGCCTTCAGCACATGGGCCTTTGGTGGACATTGTAGATCTAAAGGATAAGATGGGTGAGGTGGGCATGGGCAAGGTTTAACCCCAGGATATGAGAGAATAACCATGGAATAAACAGCAACATTAACTCATTAGAGCAGGAATGGTTTGGAATGAACAACAATACATTCCATTTGGATGATTAAAGGATATAGGATATATGTAATTGCAGGGTGCAGATGTGGAGTAGGCAGTTTCAGATTAGGGCCAGTGTGCTATAAGAACACTGAAGTACAACACAAATGATTATTAGTGAGAAGTCTGGCCTTTCTTATCTGAATGTGAGGGATTAGCTGTTGTTTGTTTGTTTAATGGAAGCTGGGATTGTCCATTGATGTCAGCTACAGTTTGAATGACATAGGAATCATGTTAAAAACTTACAAGGAGCCAGGCATGGTGGTATATGCCTATAATTCCAGAACTCTGGGAGGCTAAAACAGGAGAATTACAAGTTTGAACCCAGCCTAGGCAGCTTAGCTACTTAGTTGTCTCAAAATAAAAAGTAAGTAAATGTGTTTTGCTTTGCTCTTGTTAGCCTGCCTTTTGTTATAGTGGTATTAACTGTGAGCTTTGTGATGGGTGAGGAAAGGGATCACACTTTCCTATCCCTATAATGAAAGGATGAATACTAGGAGAAAAGCAAAGCCACAAGCTTTCTCCAATCAAAACCTTGTCCCATGGTGGGTGTGGCTTAGCCCAAATTTTAGGTACTTAGAGGTCATGGTCACTCCAACCATGAGATACACACACAAAACTCATCTAGAGACCATTAAGATCCCTGGGACTCCTGAAGAAAAGAAATGTAAAACAACTTCCAGGGACATCTCCATACTTGGTACTTTGGACATCCCTGTGTTTAAAAAACTTCTCAGCAGAGATGAGGTCAGAAAAAAGTTACAAACTGCCTGCATAAATAAACTATCATAATTCAGAATAATGGATTCAACAGTTCAAGAATAATTGGAAAGTAGGAGTGAGATGGTCCAACATACATCTAGTGAGAATTAGATAAGGAAGTGGGGGAAAATGGGGAGAAGTAATATTTTAAAAAGATAGTGGTTCTGGGCCAGGGATTTAGCTCAGTGGTGCTGCTGACCGCCTTGCAAGCACAAGGTCCCGAGCTCGATTCTCAGTACCAAAAAAGCAAACAAAAAAGACAGTGGTTCCTACTTGTCTAGATAGTTAAGGTTCTCAGCTGTAAGAAGCATTTAAGTCCCACTACAGTTTGGATTTGGAATCCCACCTCTCAAAGGCCAAAGTATTAAAAGCTTGGTCCCCAACCTACAGTGCTAACTGGGAAGTGACAGAACCTATGGTGGGCAGTGGGAGGTTTTTGGTCACTGAAGGCATGCCTTGAAAAGGTTCTGTGGGACCCTGGTCTCCTTCTCTCTCTCAGCTTCCTTGGTCCCATAAGATGAGCAGTTTGCTCTACCATGTGCTCCAACCTCAATGTGCTACCTCATTCCAGGCCCGGGAGCAAGGAGACTGAAGCTTCTAAACCATGGGCCTCTAAGCCTTTAAACTAAAACCTGTAACCATGGACTGAAGCCTCTAAAACCGTGAGCCAACACCCGCATTTTGTCTTTACAAGTTGATTATCTAAGGTATTTTGTAACAGTAACAGAAAATTACCATAGAGCCCTAAGAAGAATTTGCTATTTCTTAAGGAATCATACACTACAGAACAGCTACCTATGCTTGAGGTCAAATGATCAAATGAAAGGGTTAAGATCTTTATTTTACTATTTCAGTTGTGCCAATCATACCTCCATTCCTCACTCATATACACTGCACTATTTGGAAATTGGAAAAGAAGGAGGGTAATGAAAATAAAACCGTAATAAAATATAAAGAATTAAAATCTTTACTAAAAAGGGAAGTTCAGATAAGTTAAAGCACCGTTTCACTATGCTCAACATATTTCAAGACCTGCTAATAGAATACTGTGATAATAAGATGCTATTTTATCAACATCCTGTATTTACTAAATTTACTAACAAGTCAAAGGAAAATAAGAAGAATAATAATGGAAGTGGAAGGCTTCTAAAATAAATCTGTGAGGTTGTAAAGGCACCAGGTGACACCGATTTATTATAGTACCTCATATTAACTTTCAGAGTGATAGTATTTTCCCTAGATTCAAATGCATTCCTAGTACTTGCCATGTGGACTTTAATATGCATTCACAAGAACAATGAAAATTTTCTTGGGACTTGTGCCATAGTAGGAAGAATGGGATTGTTTTTTGTTCTGTAATTTAACCACTTTGGGAAACAACAGCTTCTTTATCTCCTTCTGTGTTGTGCAGGGTACTAATCCCAGAGAGGGTTCAGAGGTAGGATGAAATGAAATACCTAAAGTGCCTGGTTTCATGTAGGAATTTACATACCACTTCTTAGAGGAAGTGCAAGAATACAGAAGTAGGTTGGCTGTGGTGGTACACAATTGTAATCCTAGCATTTGGGAGGCTGAGGCAGGAGGATCACTGCAAGTTCAAGGTCAGCCTGGGATACATAGTGAGTTCAAGGCCAGTTTCAACTATATAGTGAGACTTTGTCTTTAAAAAGAAAATAAAAGAACACAAATTTATTAGGTTAAGATACAAAGATATTAGGTGTACTTGTGAGAAGTAAAGTATCTGGAGAATAATTTAAATACTTTATACAGTATTTATGTAAAATCATTTTTGATTAAGAGAGTTTATAAACAAAGGAAGTCAAGAGTGTTAAAGGAGAAAGACAGAGAGAAACTGAAACAGTTACCAAAAGAGGCCTGTTGGTTAGGAAAGATTGCCCCTCTGGACAGGGAGGGAAAATGCAATGGTTCTCTCTATGTAAGGGGCATTTGCAGCAGGCAATGTCTGTAGTCACATCACACCTTTAAAATGCAAGACAAATTCAACTGCATTTCATGTAGGCTTTTCAGTGAAGAATTTCAAAATATCAAGCAAATAATTCAATGATTCCCATAGATATTCCTGTAACATTTTTGTAGTCTTGGCCTTTTTATACAATGGTTGCTAGTTAGGTCTTTGTATTCAATTTAATATGATTTTAGTTAAATTTTTCATGTTTTTTTTTCACTTTCCTCACTCAGATCATTTACTCCTTTTATCTTATTTTTGAAAATAAAGTGGTTAGCAACAAATATTGAATAAAGTTTTCTAAGCAAAAAATAACAAGCACAGGTTTTATAAATTTGCGCCTGGTTCTTGTTACCTGTCTAGTTCAGTAGCTCATGTTTTAGGATTTCTGCAGTTCCGAATGCAGTTCCACTTCAGTCTCATGGCTCTGGGCAGGCAGTCACCAAACCTAGCTACATGCTGGTGTTTTAGTTGAGGTGCCCCAGCTACAAGGGCAGAACTGGGCCTCCTCTGGGAACTGGGTCCAAATGAAGTAGTAGCCTCACTGATATTTGATCAAAATTGGGTATTAAGTCCAGATATTTTTCTGGATAGCAGATCTATAACTATCACCAGATTTTCAAAAAGGCTTATGATCGCAAGACAATTTGGAAGCATTGATGTATTGTCTCCATACTTTTTTTTTTTTTTTTTTTGGTACCGGGGATCAAACTCGGAACCTTGTGCTTGCAAGGCAGGCGCCGGAACCACTGACCTTTATAAATCTCCAGCTCCTCCATACTTTTTTTGTTGTCTCTTATGGGCACATTAATATTTCCCTCTTATAAAACAAAACAAGATAAAAACATAAATTGCAATATACTTATCGTATTTCCTAATTTAGTGGATGTTATGTTTAAAAATGTATATGCAAATAGACTTCAAAGTAGGGTATGTTATAGTTTACATCTGAGGTTCCTCCACAGCCTCATGCACTCCGAGGCTGGACTCCGGGGGCCCCTGCAACCTTGCTATTAGGAGGTCAGACCTGGTCTGAACAGGTGGATCAATGGGGCGATGCCATGGAAGGTGGTTCCTCCTTAGCTGTCTGCTTCCTGGCTGCCTTGAGGTAAACAGCTTTTCCTCCCCTTCTCCGTCTGCTGTGTTTTTCTGTCCTGCTGGCCAGCTATAGACTGAAACATGAGCCAAAATAAATGTCTCCTCTTTGAAGGTAGGAGTGTTGATGAGGAAAGTGTCTAAGACAGGGTATCTTGTACCACTGTCAATTGTGTTTACTTCACATAAGTTTAACTACAGAAAGACCTAAGAAAATATGGAAATAAGTATTTAAAATTACAAAGTATCATTACCAAAGTCTTTAGATAATTAAATATTTTGGTTATTGTATCACTATTATTATGTCCATAGAAATCACTTTCTAAAACTTCTAGAAAAAGAAATAAAATTATATTTACCACCTCCTTTGCTTAGTATAACCATGTCTATGGATTCTTACTTATTTTACTCACCCTAAAATAGGATCTCTTGTAAGACACAGTCTTAATCAATACTAAATATCTAAATGAAGGTCTGACATATAAAAAAGTAAAACCACTCCCAAGAAAACAAAATGATGCCAATAAACTGTAACTGTGTATATGTTTATGTGATATGTATATTTAAATAAGCAATTTAAAATATCTTCCAGTCATAATTCATAAAATGCCTCTTTACAATAGTGTGAATATTGTTTCCCTTATTTTTTCTGAGAGATGTTTTAAAAGTTAAAAAAGCAAACAACTTGTTAAACATGAAAGTTTTCTTATTTCTTTTATGGTCTGCTCTGTATGCCTGATAATTCTATTAAATAGGCTATTCATCACTATTGCCAAGCAGGACACCTCTTCCAGGGTAAGTGCGGCACATGTGTGAATGATTTATGTGTAACAGCCACTAAATATTATGTTTAATGTCTGATTCAGCGAAAGCTATCATTAAAGATGAAAAATGCATAGGACTTATGGAAGTAAAATATTTGAAAATATGACTGCTGTGAAACTTTAGAAATTTACTGTTAGATATTTTTGCACATGTGGAGTAGACACTTTTCTGCCAGTCACTATTCTGAAGCACAACGCCACAAAAAAACTTTCAACACGAGGCAAAACTTGTTAGTAAAATAGTCCATTTCCAAAAACCAAGATTTCAGCTTACACGTGTTTTTCTTGGATAATATTGTGCAGGGTGTTTTTAAAAATGTTTTTTAAAAACCTCGCTCATACTAAAGGAAGAAAAACACAAGAAGAACTATATAGAAAAGGTTAGTTACAAATGCGATCTAAGTGATTCACAAAGATTTATCTGCTTCAAGGAGCATCCAGGACATTAGCACCCAAATCCTGGGTGCATATCCAAAGTGCCATCACTACAAAAGCCACGTGTATATCACTTGATGAATTTTTATAAACCGAATATTCGATAATGATTTAAAAATCAGTGACTTCCTCACTCTAACGTAACCAAGCATGCAAATATATAAACACCAACCAGCGAAACTTTTGGGGGCACTGAGTATATGAGGTGAGTTCATCAAGGTGAGTCCTTTGAAGATGCTAGGAGCCAGCTGTGCTTTTCTGGCAGGTTGGGGTCTAACGTGCCCAAAGCAAACCATGAAGAACTTTAGATTGCGCGCTCACATTGCTTACTGAATGTTTTGCAGGGCTCCCCAGAAATCCAGGGCAATTTTTTTGACAAAGTCAATTTACAGGGAATAAATTCACCCTCCTCCTCCCTAAACCCAAGAAGTTAGTAGAGCCTCCTGTCAGAGTGGAAGTCAGTCAGTCAGCAGCCTCAGGGCAGCAGTGTAAACCCTACCTTACCATCGCCCCAGGGCTCGGCACGCGGGGCGGAGGAAGGAGACCTTGGCCCAGGATAGGGCGACAGCGTCGGGGTCCCCTGCCCGGTGGCGGCGGTGGTGGGGTGGGAGGTCCTGGGGGAAAAGCTGAAGGAACCAGGAGAGGCTAACAGCGGAGGCGCGCGTTTAGGAGGCGGGTAGAGAATTTAAGGAAATTTCTAAGGAAACACAGCGGAGTGGCCATGCTCTTTACCTGCTGCACTTCTTGGGGTCCCGGAGCGCAAACAGCCACTGCATTCCCCCTCATTCCGGACCGATGACACCTCCGTCTCTTTTCCGGACAGCGTGGGATGCGGCTTAGTCCGCTTTCCTCAGCGCCCCCAGAGACTGATCTGCTCCCGGAGGGGAAGCCGCTCACCATAGCAGCGGGGTTCAGCGCAGGGGAATCAGGCACCAGGGGCCCCAGGCCCTCGTCCGGCTACCGAGAGCCCAGGTGAGCCCCCTGAGCCGCCGGTAGGACGCCTGCACTGCACCCCAACCAGCCCCTCGGCCCCCCGCGCCCCTTCGCGTCCCTCCCGCGCGCTCCACGCGACACCGAGTCCCTGCAGATGCCCCAGCGGCCCTCTCGAGACCGCCTCGCCCCTCCAGGATCGCACACCTGCCCTGGAGCCCATTGCTGGGCGCCTTCTCAGCACTTCTGGGGCTCTCTGGTGCGTCCCCGCGCGCTCACCCCTTGGCCCGCACCTCAACCTCCAGCCCCCACTCCCCCATGCTTTCTTCTTACACCCTCAGCCCAACAACCCCTCATCTCCACTCCCATGCACGCGCCGGGGACCCTGCACCCTCCCCATGTCCCTCATGGTCGCGCTCAGACCTGGGCTCCACCGCGTGGCTTGCCCTTTAGTCCAGCTGCTGTCTCAGTCCTGGAGGGGAGAATCCCAGGTCTTCCGACCCGGGACCCTGTCATCCTTTAGTACCAGAGGGTTGGCGCCCCTCTTAGGGAGTCCTACGGCGGAACGTGTCCTTTGAGGAGGAGCCTTCCCACTCAGCCTTTCCCTGGAACCCGCCAGCAGGAACAGTTTGGTGTCATTGTCCAGCCCCTGTCATGCCGCCGGCAGGCACCGCTCCTGCTGCCTCTGCTGCTCGGACAGAAACAACACTGAGCACCTGGTAGCTCTTGAGGCTCCAGAAAGTGCCCAGGCTTTAGAGCTCAGGAGCCTCTTGGCTATGATTTGTTCGAGTGCAGAGAGTGTAGACAGTGATTGTTGACAGTTTCCCCATCAGTGCTTATGTATTTGAGTCCATTGCGTACTTGCTATCACATCGTACAAGCACATTGCAGGAGGGCAACTTGGTTGGTCTCAGCAGCTTTGTGTGAATAGCATGAGTATTTGAAGATACTTGATGAATATGTTTAGGAGGCAGATTACCAAACATGCTCCTGTAACAAAATGGGAAATTACAGAGCAGAAATGTTTACAACTTTTGGATTACACTTTTTTTTTAAAAAGCAAACTTTTTCAAAAGCAGAAAGAAAAGGGTGAAAAGTCAATTTCCCAGAAAAGTCCATTGTAGTACTTCACCAAACATTTATATCTATATCTAAATCTCCAACAGATGAAAGTGAAAATCTTTCTTCAAAAATATTGCTATTTGGCCGGGGATTTAGCTCAGTGGTTTCGCTGCCTGCTGCACAAGCACAAGGACCCGAGTTCGATCCCTGGTACCAAAAATATATATATATATATATTGCTATTTGACAAAGGTTAAATGAGATAAATGGAGAGATATATTAGTAAGGATACACAAATATTAAGAATTTTCTACATATTTTGCAAATAGTTTAATGACAAAAATTGTGAATGATTACACTAAAAATCCCAACACGAACCAGTAGAGGTTGTAATTTATATATGTCTGCCAAAGAATTTAAAAGCAAAGTATTTTTTTAAAAATGCTAATTTTTTCAGCAGCACGATCCCCACAGTCACAACTTTACAGGTGTTTTCTTTCTAGAGAAACTATAAACTTTTAATATCTTTTTGCTCTGCTATTTATTCCTGATTTTTACTATGAATTTGACTAAATGCAGCTAGAAGTATCCATGCCACACCCAGAACATTGTGCTGCCTTGAAATTTCCTCTGCTAGATCAATTAGTTTGCCCCCTTTAAATTACACCTCACACAAAGTCTCATAACAGACCAAACATAGACAAATTCCTTGTCAGAATGAAACATCATGCCCTCTAGCCTAATTTCTAATACAATCTTCATTCCCAACTGAAACTTCATGAGCTTAGCCTTTATTGCCCTATCAGCATTCTGGTGTTCTGAACTTCAACCAGAACTTCCCATTAAGCTCTGCTTATAGCCATCAAAGTCTTTGCTAGCTGGCATCTCCTAAACTTTCAGTACTCCTTTTGCAAACCAGTTTCAAAAGCTTCTAAACCATATGATCTGCTATAGTCATAGCAATGACTCCACTCCCTATACTAGTTTCTCTATTTGTCATTTTCTTCTTGTTGGGACAAATGCCTGGCAGCCACAATTTAAAGGAGGAGTGGTTTAGTTTGACTCATAATTGCAGTGAAATGAGTCCATGTTTGGCTGCCTCCAAGGCAGAAACAGCATGGTGAAATGACCTGGTGAAAGAAAGTTGCTCATCTTATGGTAGCAAAAAAGCAGAGAGAGAAGGGAGGAGATGGGGATGAGAGCATAGCCTTTCAGATCATACCCACAGGAACCCACCTCCAGCCAGGCCTCACTCATAACAGCACATTCAGCCAATGGATTCATTCATTGGTAAGTATAGCTCCTCTATGAATCTGTCAATCACCTTTCAAAAGTTCCAAGTCTAAACACGAGACTTTTCGGAGATATTTTCGATCTAAACTATAACTGGCTTTTTTTTCTTTCTCCCCCTTTCTACCTTGACCCCCATGCTTCTTCAGCAACATCAACCTAAGCACCTAGTTCTTGAGCCTTATCATAAGGCCCAGACCCACAAAGCTGGGATGTTTTGTGCAGGATGATGATGATAAATACACAAAAATTCAATAGCCTCTTGTACAGTTTGACTGTGACCTTTTGGTGGTCCAAGTTCATCAAAAGAGGAAACATCTTTTGCTACCATGCCCCTGGCCAATGAGAATGACCAGACTTTAGCTCACTCCAGCAAATTAATAAAAATCTTCTGTTCCCTTTGTTCTGTTAGCAGCTACTTGGTCATTCTCTTGAACAATTGCTGGCTCCTTTCAGCCAAAACCCGAATTTGGTTGAAACTCCCCCAATTCCACAAAACTGTCTGCACAAGAGTGTGTGTTCTTACAATATTTCTCCTGGTCTAATTTCTTTTGTTTTTGGGTCAAATGATTCATTCTATTATCCAGTATCAATAGGAAGGGAGTTCCATGTTGGAAGAAACAAGCTGCAAAAGCCACGGGATATCGTCCTGTTGATGAAGTGGTAGTGGCACTCTGAGGAAAGCATGCTGTTTTCTCTGTCCCCAGGTATGAAGCAGTAGGATAAAGGCTTTGCCCAGAGAGGGAAGAGGCTGCAAGAATAGAGAACTTCATAGCTCTCACTAAGGGGAGATTTTATTCAGAGTTTCATGCATAAGGGCACCATCTAGAACAGTGGAGAGCTTGGTGAAAAGAAATCAAGAGGAGGTTGTAGTTGCACAAGAGGAAAAAGCTAAATGGTATACCAGCTAGAAATTTAACAGAGAGAACTAGGGGTAAAGACTTGAAAAAAGAGTCCTCATACAGTTGGAAGAAGCCTCAAAGGGTGGCTTTAAAGACTGTCTATGAAGAGAGGCCGGACTGTAATTGAATCCAACTATGGCAGAGTTGTCACAGGTAATAGAGCAATCAGCTAACAGTTAGTGGGGACTAGGGTCTGGATGTAATAGAAGCAGGCCAGCCAGATGCCTAACAGGGAGATTAGAGAGAGACAGCTAAAGAGAACCCTGAAAAAGCACAGTTATCCGAGGAGAGGTGGTGAGAAAGATTGCATGTACACACAAATTGCAACATAAGAATACATGTCAACAGAAGTGGAGTACGGTGCACACAGAGGAGGAAATAGATTTCTATGAAGAAGTCCAGCCAAGTCACTGAACAGGTAGGCAAGAAAGCAGAAAATGATGGATCTGAGGAGCAGTTGTCAGAATCCAGGGTTGTTATGGTATATAAAATGTTCAATTTTAACAAAATTATAGAATATAGAAATAAAAATCAAACCAAATTTTTGGAATTAAGCAAGAAAAAGTACTAAAATAGATCCTGCTCGGAGAAGTAAAAACTCCATTTGCTAATAACATGATCATGTACAGAGAAAATTCTAAGAAATCCACTGAAACTTCTAAGAACTAATGAATGAGATCAGCATAGATACAAGATCAATGTATAAAACTCAACTGTATTTCATATACTTGTAATAATCTGAAATGAAATTAAGAAAATAATCTCTTTTACAACAGCACAAAAATCACTCTGGAATTTAGCAAATAAATATAAAACTTACATCCTAAGAAAATCACAAATTAATGTTGAAAGACCTATATAAAAGACCTATATAAAATGAAAAATTTTTTTCTTACATTTATGTATCAGAAGACATAATTTATTAAGATGACAATATTACCTAAATTGATCTACAAATTTAATACAATCTCTATCAAAATCCTAACTGCCAATTGATAATTTGAAATAGGGAGAAAATGTCCAAAGGGGTAAGGGAAGTGGGAGGGGAAGGGGAAAGGAAAGAAGGGAAAGGAAAAATTATAAGAAAAGAAAAAAATGGAAACGAAGTCTATGTAAATAGGGAAGGGTGGAGGGGGTGAAGGGTGCACAGGTAATGGGGAAAAAATAAGAACCAAGATACACCATGTACAGGTACAAGCACCCAATGACAAATGTAAATGTATTGTATACCTAAAATGTACCAATAAAAGAATTTAAGCGAAAAAAAAAAAGTCCTAACTGCCTATTTTGGTAGAAATTGATAGCTATATTTATCAGCCAGTTGTTATCTCTTCTTTTGCTCCATGTCATTAGTGGTCAGAAAAGCCAAATCAATTTGCAATGAGATAATACCTCACCCTAATTAGAATAGCTACAGTCAAAAACAAATAAGCAATCAAACAAACTAACCCTTTCCAAACAACCCCAAATGACAAAAAAAAAGAAATCTTGCATATTATTGGTGGAAATTTAAATCAGTACAGCCACTATGGAAAATTGTATGGTGGTTCCTCAAAAAAGAAAGAGAAAAACCCTACTATATGTTCCAGCAATCCCACTACTGGGTATGTATCCAAAGATAATGAAATTAGCATGCAAAAGAGGTACTTGAACATATATGCTAGTTGTAAAGATATCCATATTACTTTAAATATATTATCCATCTTTTTAAATTAAAATTTTTTTCTAGATACTTCATATGAGGTAATGCATGATAATTGATTTTCTGGCTCTGGTTTATTTCACTTAATATGATCCAGTTCCATCCATTTTCCTGCAAATGACATGATTTTGTTCTTCTTCATGGGTGATTAATAATCCATTGTGTATATATACTGCATTTTGTTTATCCATCCATCTGTTGATGGGCACATAGGCTGTTTCTACAGCTTAACTATTGTGAATTGTGCTGCAACAAACATGGGTATGTGGTATCTCAATAGTATGCTGACTTTAATTCTTTAGGGAATATACTAAAGAGTGACATAGCTGGGTTAAGTGGAAGTTGTATTTTTAGTGTTTTGAAGAATCTCCACACTGACTATATTAACTTAAATTCTTTAAGACTGTCTGGCCAAGAGCTCCTTCTGTTTGTATGTAAATTGGCACAATTAATGTCATGAGCTATTTCTTTAAATTTGCGACTTTATAATTCAGTTGAACACTTTAATGCAATGAAAGAAACTTGGACTTTGTCCTAGGGCTTCTGGTTAATCCAAACTCTATTCCTATTCCAGAAATCTTTTCTATGATGAGAGCTATCTCTATGGGCTCAAGTTTTTAATCAATGATAGAAATGGTTATAAAAAAATCCCTAGATTTTAAAATTTCTTCCCTCTTTTTTAATATTCACACCTGTCTCACAAGACAGACTAGAGCTTTAGTGTGTTTGTGTTTCTTCTCTGTAGGACATGTGGCCTCACTGAACATCACATTACTAGAGTTCTGGAAGTCACTGATCTTGAAAGACAACCTTCTGGCTCTGGACAGGCATAGTTATGCTTAAGGGTCTATCCTGATCCAGAAACTGGCTCTGATCTCTTGGGGTTTGGTCATTGCTGGATCTTGGGTAAGCTATGTAAATTCTTTGTTTCCATTTCCTGATCTGTATAGTACAAGGATAAAAATTAACACTTCAGTCATGGGAAAGTTTGCAGAAATAAATGTGTTTGTTTAAAATATAGAGGGCAATACTGGCATTGAAGAAGTGATATTTTGGCAATGTCAGTATCTTTTCTTTTCAAAAAATATATTCTCTAGCATGGGTCACTTTTAATGGTTTCTTCAACAAAAAGGTAATATTAAAGCAACATAGGTAAGTAAAGAAATCCTTTTACATCATGTAACTGTGGGATGCCGTCATCCCTCAGTACACAGGAGGGATATAGGCTAGGACCAAAATCTCTGGATGCTTAAGTTCCTTATACAAAATGGCATAATATTTACATATAACCTATGTGCAGTGTCCCATATACTTAAGTCATATCTGGATTGTTTATAATACCTAATGGAGTGTGAACAGTAGGCACATACTTGTTATACCATATGTTTAGGAGGTGATGGCAAGAAAGTCTACACATGCTCAGTACAGATGTAGAATTTTTTCTCTAATGTATTTAACCCATGGTCGGTTGAGTTCATGGACATGGAACACTCTGCTATGGAACTCATGGTTATAGGGGCTGACTGTATGTGTTGTCATGTTCATACATAGCTAGAACAATAGTTAAATGTTATTACACACTAATGTAAGGTGGTACACAAAATATATATGCTACTGGAGTATGCTCTTAAAGATTAGTAGGTTCTTTGCAAATATGCCAAGAGATTTATTAGAAAAAATGATTAGGTACCTACACAGTATGTGTATATTATATATACAGATCATATATCATATGTAGGAGTTTGCTTGTATATGTCAGAATTTAGGATTTTGCTGCCAGCAAAATTTCAATTAAAATGATGTAGCACTAAACATAAGCTTGTTTCTTTTGTTAAAAAGAGCATAAGGATGCTAATTTCTATTCTATTATTTACTATTACTAATATTTCATTAAAAAGTGTATTTAAATATTTAAACATATTAAAGAATTTCCAAGAAAAACATGCTTTAAAAAACTTATTACATTAGCTTTTATTAGAAAATTTTATGTTTTCCCTTGACCCTTTATCTTATTTAGCTACCTAGTGCCAAAAGTTTCTCAAGGCAAAGCCAATGAACCTATGCAGCACTCCTGGACCTTAGGATGGGTTGACAAATGTAACTGGCTTCCACTCTGTTTTGTGGCTTTTCTCATTCCAGGACCCAGGTAAAGGAGAACTTCTAGTTTGCAATGCACCACCCTTACATGCTCTTTCTTGAAAATCAAGAGAGCTGGTAGAAGCACCCAAGATGGTTTAAACTTTTGTTCCAACATGGCCTTGTCAACCCAACTGGGCTCACTTTAGCCACGTGAGCCAAACAGCAGAGGAGGCTGGACATTATGCTTGTCCTCCACAAGATACTGAGAGTGACTGGGCTGCAGATGGGTTCACAGAATCCTCTACATGAAGTTAGGAACTAAAAGAGAAAATCAAGTGTTTTGAGCATTAATGAAATCAACCCATACAGATCACTATGCTAGATTGTGGCTTCAGGTTTTCATTAACTGACTAGAAGAATCAGCCAGTTTTACATAATATCAAAACACAATATTTTGTTTTGTCACTTAATTCATGAAACAAGACCTTTCTATTTACAACAATTATAGGTTCTTTCTTTCGCTGTGATGCTGTTTTATAAATGGTCACAAGTCTCCCTAAATTTATAGGTCACTTGAAAATGACTCAAAAATACAATTCTCTAACTGATTCATGGATATATATATATTCTTCATTATATATATATGTTCTTCATTATATATATATATTCTGCATGATTTTCTTGTTAATTTTACATCTGTTAATGTATCCTAATTCACAGAGATATAACTGTGTCTTGAGTTAAGTGCTATTTATGTGGTATTTTTATTAATGCAACAAATATCTTAATGAGAAGGATGCTTTAAAAATATTTCTGTATCTATCAGAGATAATAGACATTCCAGATAGTCTGTACACACTCTTAATTTTTAGACTTGAATCATTTAAAGTTTTCTTTTTGCTGACATTAATGAAATTAATGAGGAACACCATGGAAATTTATTTCAGAGCTCCAGTAAGCCCATTAATAGTCAACATTTCCTTTGCTCTTCAGTTTAATAATTTCACGTCATGAACTTTCACCGTTTTCTTTTGAAATCCATTCCTTAATCATAGTAACTTTTGTTTTATATAACATTTTCAATTTCAAAGATCTCACACCTATTTTTTCACTTTAGTCTTATACCTTATGCTAACTGAGTCTGTTACATGATTTGTTATGGGCTCTCAAATTTCATTGAAATACATTCTTAGCTTCCTTTAGATATCTTCTGTTTTTCTTCATTTTCTTTAATTCAATCTGATTATTTGACCATAAAAGTTAATAGTCCAAATTCTTGCAGTGCGTAAACATTAGAAGTCAAACATAATTCTGAAACAGAAGAAACCCTTCATGCCACAGTACCATTTGTTTATTACTCTATCACAATACTAAGTTTACCTCCATGTCTGAAAGTAATCATTCTAACTCAACAAATTGTGTTTCCTGACACTTTTTAATCCATTAAAAATCGATCTTTTAACATTGCCTTACTAGATTTTTATAGGCGTTGCCCTTTATTCACTGAATATTTTCATGGACTTTTCATTAGAGAAACTATTATCCATTTTTCAGATTTCATTACCTTAATTTAGAAGAGTTTATATTATTACCATATCTCATGCCAAATAATTTTACTAAATTTAAGCTAATCAATTTTCATATAATTAAAAAATGTTTTAAAAAGTTAATTTCTAAGGCATACTATTGCCATATACCATCGTTACCATTCTTTTTTCAATTCTCTTCCTTTTCCTCCTTTCATGTTAACATCTATCAACTTTGTTTTTTCTCCTTTCCTTATCTGTTCTGTTTCATGGCATTTTTACCAGTTTTTTATCATCTTTTTTCTTTTGATCAACTTTTCTTCCTCTTCTTAAACCCAACATTCATCCTTTCTTTTACTTGTATTCATCTAGTCTAATTCTTGGGCTTTTTTTCTACTTGTTTTCACTGTAAAAATTATTATCATTATTGCTACTTATGGCACTGACTTCATACTCATAGGTTCAAGTGACCCTCTTGCCTCTGTCTCCCATGTAGCTGGTACCACAGGTGTGTGCTGCTACTGGCTTTCTCTGTGATTTTCCTTGACATAATTACTTGTTATTGGTACCATAAAAATTCATTAAAATCCATGCTGAATCATTTTAGTGCAAAGAATGTGTTGAGAACTAGCAGTTCTCAGTTAACCTATTGGATGGAAATTAAAGTTACAGACCAAAAGAAAGACCCAAAGTCACTAGTGAGGAGACCAAATAGTACCTACACTTTAAGTAAAATGAAAAATAAAAAAAGTATCCATGCAGACCAGAAGAGGGTAATTCCCCTCTTACTATGGAGGTGGAAGAAAGCTGTACCTGTTAGGAAAAAAGATGAATGGCTTAGAAGACACATTCTGAAGGAAGATCCACTAAATAAATAGTAGGAGTTTGGGAGGAGGGGAGCTGATGGAAAAAAAGTTGTAGCTGTAGAAATAAATGAAAAAAATTTTCCTGAATGAGGACATTAGTATTTATGTAAAATTTTACCAATTTTCTGGAAGAATTAGACAAGAATGCACACAATTTAAAAATGTTAAATATCAAAAACAAAGAGAAATTCCTGAAGGCTTCCAAAAAGAAAAATAATAAGTCAGTAGGGAAATAGAATCGGATTTAGAATCGTTTTAGTAAGACCAAATATCGGAAGAGAATCAGTTTGCTGGTTTATGACTGAGTAAATGACTCCTGCACCTACACCATCTAGGTCTTTGGGGGAAGTATTTGGACCCAATGGAATCCTTGCTTGGCAGGAAGTTGGTGTGCTGTTGGTGTTTAGCAGGCAAAATCTAGGAGTGACAACTATCCTGAAATAAGGGACTGATCCTTCTGATGGAGACTTGTTCCTTTCTGAGTGAAGGTGGCACCCCCAAATGGTACACTGTCCAGAGCACTGGAATGTTAAAGTGCTAAGCAATGAATAAAAAATGAAATGTGCCATTATAAACTATTAATATGATGGAAAAGTACATGAATAGGTAACATATACTTAAATATAAATGGCCAATAAATATAAGGAAAAATTACATTGTTTGAATATCTAAAGAACTACTCATAAAAAGTGTTATTTATTCTTCAGCAAATATTAAGCAAAATGATAATATTCAATGTTATTGGGGTTGTGGACAAAGGAAAGTCTCAAACTGCTAATGGGAGGTTTTACTGATAAAATTTTTCTGGAAGACAAGTTATTTGTCTCCTAAAAGCCTTTTAAAAATATGTGTTCATTTTTTTAATGGTGATCCTACTATTAGGAATTTTTCTCAAAATAATATTTAGATGATACTGAAAAGATGAACTTTGAGAGAGATAGTTATAACATTGCTAATTGTGACAAAATGATTGAAATGTCCAATTAGTAAGGCTTTGTTTAGTTGAGATACTGTATAACTGTACAATGAAATTTCAGTAAGTCATTGAAATTTTATTCTGACATCATGCAAAAGATGTCTATGAACAGATGAAAAAGGCAAATATAGAAAAGCCTTATGAAATAACAGCTTTTATTTTAAAACAAATCTATGAGCACCAAATTTTTCAGAATATGCAAATAAAAATGACTTGCCTATTATTTGTGTGGCAAAGTCAGGCTTTTTAAAAACTTGCATTTAAAAATGTTTATTTTTATTAGTACAGATTTGTCATACATAATGATCACATTCATCATGGGGAATTTGTACTTATAAATAATATACCTTAATTCTTTGTTCTTATGTCACTCCCCCTGCTTTAGATCTTCTTCTCTTCCCCATTCACAAAAACTGTTTCCATTTTTTTCTTCAATTCTTTTTTTTTAAATCCCCTTTTCTCTTCCTTTAAAGTCCCTCTTCTTTGCCTTTCCTTCCCCTTCTTCCCTCCCTTATTTCCCTTCCCATTTGAAAAAGTTCTTCCTACTTCCTAATACCTACCCTCCATTTTGCTCTTTATTTACATTTTGGGTTTCTCACATGAGAGATACATTGTGATATTTAAACTTATGTGCCTGATTTATATCACCTAAGATTATGGTCTCAAGATGCATCAATTTACCTAAAAAGTTTAGCCTTCTTTATGACAGAGTAGAACTGCATTGTATATAAATAGTACAGTTTCTTTATCCATTCAACTGTTGATGGGCATATGGGCTGTTTCCAAGATTTAGCTAGGCATTTTCTTTTATACTTTATTCTATACTTTGTTTTCTGAAATTTCCAAGTTTTTGGAAAAGCAGATTACTATTGTATAACATCCCAATTTTGATACAATTTTCTAAGATGTAATTCAAGTTTTCATAATTCAATCTATTTACTACTGAGATACAAATATACCACATATTTAAAATGAAAAAATTGAACTACATTGAATTAAATGCCTTGTGTCTGTCATAAGGCATCAATATAATAGATTGGAAGAAAATTACAAAAATGAATTTGTAAAGCAATTATATATATAATTAAAACAAAAGGTAAAATAACAATATCAAAGATGGCATTAAAATTAAGATACTGATTTTACTTTTCCCTTTTGCAAATATTGTCTGTATTTCTACTATTCGCATGAAAGTAGTGAACATATAAACAGCTATCTACCTACCCAGATAGATAGATAGATAGATAAATAGATGGATAGACAGACAGATAGACAGAGAGATATGGGTATATCTGTAATTTTAATCCCGTTATTTCAAAGCATTTTTCATATGCAACACATTAGAACATCAATTTTAAAAATAATAAATATAATTTAATTTACTTTTAGAATGCTTGAAAAATAGAGACATTGAAACAAATGTCAGCACCTATTAATCTAACACGACCACTTGCAAGCGTTTTTAGTTTCATTCTAGTTGTTTTCTCCCATGGGTTTTCCTCTAGAGTTTTAATAGTAGTACACATGTCTATTGTGAATCTAATTTTTCCAATTACTGAGAATACTTTAAACATGGGAAACATTCTTCCCTGCTTCCACACTGATTAGTTCTGTGGTGATGGCAAAGGGCCACCCTCCTGCTTACTCGCTAGCTCCCTACACCACCATTAAGACCAGAATGCAATCCTACCAGTCTTGAATACAACAAGAAAAAATACAACTTGGATAGATTCAGGCAATAATTTCATCAAAAGTGCTGTGACTACCAAGACTACAGCCTTAGATAGTCTCTGCAAAGGCATTTGTTCACACTCCAAGGAGGGAAGAAAACTGCTGCGCCCACTGTTTTCTGACTGTAGGATGGTGTGCGTTCCATTTCCCCTTCACCTCTTCAACGTAGGCTCCACTGGTCAGTCTGCACTGGGAGTGGAAGCCTGAGCTTGTTTCTTTTTTCTATTTTTGGTACCTGGGATCGAACGCTGGCTCTTGCGCTTTTGAGGCAGGCAGATGAGCTTGTTTCTTTTGGAAGAAAAACTATAGGAAACTATGTAAGAAATAATTGGAACTCAATCGTGTCACAAAATCTTGTCAAAAACCATGCATTCCATTGTTGCCTCAGTGTCTGTGAGCAATGTCTTTGCTCCCTTTGATAGAGGATTTGAAAGTCCCTTCTATAGTTGGAGAGTGGTTGGTTCCCTCCGAAGCTCACTTGAAATTCAATTCTCAGAGGGCCAGTTTTGAGAGGTGGTGGGACCTCAAGAGGTGACTCGGTCTTGAGAAAGGTTAATGTCATTCTCTCAGCCTGTCCAGCACTGACTGGGTCAGTTACTGGAAGGAAGGCTGTCAGAGAGTAAGGTCACCTGAATGCTTCGTCTGTTCCACACACCCTGCCCACTTCTGCCCACTTCTGCCCACTTCTGCCACACAGGAAGCCCAGTATCTGCGGAGCCATGACCTCGGGCTTCTCAGCCTTCAGAACCAGGAGTTCAATACGTTTCTTTCTTTTATAAATGGTGCAGCCTCTGGCATTCTGTATAGCACAGAAAACAGATTAAGACCATTCTTTTCATTACAGCTTTTCTTTTTCAGATTATTAACATTTTATCTATTTATTTTCATAGGAATTGTAGGTAAAGTTACCCAGATGTGTCTATGACTTAAACTCCCAGAACAAAATCCTGTTTTAACTGAACCAGATCCCCACATAGTACTTTTAGTCAATAAATTTAGCCAAATTTAATGTCGAACTATTTTTTATTCTTGTTTCAAATTTTACATATTATAAATATTATTGGGTTATTAAATATCTAAGTAGATATCCAGGTCAAGAACTGTAACACTGCTCTGCAAGGCTGGAGAAACTATTAATGTGTTCCTTCTTAGGTGATTATATATTTCTTAGTTTTTCATGAAATTCTTAAAGCTATACCTAATAAGTGTCACAGAGTGGTAATATTGTTCATTCTATTTTAAATTAGGAAATGATTTCTGGCAATGATTTTTTTGAAAAATCTTTTATAAAATAAACTTTGAACCAAATTTGAACATTTTTACTTTGTAAATCAACAAGCGTTCCTTTAAGAAGGTACATTCTATGTCTTTCTAGTTTTCAATTGGAAGTATCAGTAATGAATACTAAAGGTTTTCCTGTGGTTTATTCGAGTTAAAATTTGATGATTACATTTATGTCTTTATTAGAATGTCTATATTTGATTTCACTGCAGATCACCATATTGGCTTTATTTTTTTTACACAGGAAATTGAACACAGGGTACTCACACTGAAATATATCACTAGCTCTTTTCAATTTTTATTTTGAGACAGGGTCTCACTAAGTTGCCCGGGTTGGGCTTGAACTTATGATCCTCCTGCCTCAGCCTCTCATATAGCTGGGAATCCAGATGTGTACCATTGTGCCCAGATGGCATCTTTAAAAATTGAAAATACAAGATACTATGGAAAATTTTTGTCTAATTACTTCAGACAGTACTGCTGTCTCTTGGTATCTAAGAGGAGTCAATCCCAGGACTTCTCACTACTAACATTTGAGAATGCTGAAGTCCCTTACATAAAAAGGTATGGTGTTTGCATGTAACTTGTTCACATCTTTTGTATATGTTAAATCGTGTCTAGGTTACTTATGTAATGCAGTGTAAATTATATGTAAATAGTTATGCTGTATTGTTTAGGGGGTAATGACAAGAAAAAAGTCACTGCATATATTCAGTGCAGATGCTTTTTTCCCTTAGGATATTTTTGATGTGTCATTAGTTGAATTTGAGGCTACAAAACCTGAGTGCATAAAGGGTTATGATTCAATTTAAAGCTGACTTAACTTAGATTTAATTTCCAATTTTTAACCTATAATTTTATGAACTGTATAAAATAACTAAAATAATAGAATGCTTTAAACTTATTTAGTGATAGGACTATTTTGTGCTTATTTTTTAATGAATGCCAATGTGGTAGATTTTGATCTCAGGCTAGCTTTTAAAAAGTGAAGCCTATGTCATTTACCTGACCTGTTGTTGGCCACCAATAGTTACCAAAATATTTTGCTGACCTCATTGCCTGGAATGATCTTCGCTAATGCCCTTGAAAATCCTACTTATTCTTTAAGCACTTGATAAATACAGTATAAATGACAACAGAAAAATTAATAATTTCTAATAAAGATAATGGTGATATGTCATTGAAGATTTTAATGGTAAAATATACTTTTAAAATTTATATTTACAAATAATTTAATCTAACCCTGATTAACTTTATGCAGATGTTAGCAAAATAGATATTAATTATGACTCTAAGATCTTATACATGAAAATGTAGTTAGTTGGACTCATACACAAAAAGTGTACTTATCTGAGCTTTGCTTTCTGAAAATAAAAAATATATAAATATCTTACATGTGTCACTTTTTTATTTGTCCTTAGCAAATTTCTTTCCCTGGAATGAAATTGCTTTTCAGATCACTATTTCCCCAGAGGTTTCAATTAAGTTCAAACATTATCAGGCTGTTGATGTGACTGTGACATGCTGAGATACAGCTGCAGGGGAAAGGGGCTGAGTCTAGGTTTGGTAGAATTATTCCTAGATGAGAAATTAATTGGCCTCCCAATCAGTCTTCCTGACAGCTGATTGACCAGGGCGAATAGGATTCTCAGAGAAACAGGGGAGAGGGCTTCTGAACAGAGACGCTGTGGGTGGGGCTGGGCAAGAAGGCGAGCCTTGGAAGGAAGACTGAGGAAGCACGTTGATCCTACATGTGGATTTTAGCTTCAAGGCTCAAAATTTGTAATTCATGATCAGAGCTCAATGTGAAGAGAGGATCAGTAAGGAGATCATTTATTTTTTATGAATGAAAAAATTTTAATTTTAGTGTAATATAAGTAGATCTTAGTAAAGAAAATATTAAACACACTCTTCTGTGAAAAATCAAAACTATTTCATAACAGAATAACTGGAGAATAACAATGGTTAATATACTGTGTATTGTGATCTTAAAAGAATGGCCAAAGTGTTACTCAGTGTATAAGTCAAAGACAAAAAGAGATTCTCACAAAGAAGAAGCAAACAAGTGAAAGAAGAAAATCTTTTACAATGAATAAAAGAAACTGCTAGTATAAATGAAATAAATTATTATTTATCTTAAAATATTTTTGAAACAACATAATAGATGATTTAGGAAGTTACTTGAACTTCTCCCTATTTCCTATTTATCTATCTTTTGTTTTGCTCTCTCTCTCTCTGTGTATATATATATGTGTGTGTGTTTCTCATATAAGAGAAGCTATGCAATATTTAAGCTTGTGTGTCTGACTTATTTCACTTAACATTATGGTTTCAAGTTGCATACATTTACCTATGAATGCCTCAAATTTATCTTTCTTTGTGGTAGAGTAGTATTCCATTGTATATAAATACCACATTTTCTCTATCCATTTATCTGTTGATGGACATACACTATTTCTAAGATCTAGCTGTTATAAATTGTGGGTATGCATGTATCCCTGTAGTATGAAGACTTTAATTTTGGGGGCAAGATATTTAGAAGGGGAATAGCTGGATCAAATGGAATTTGTATTTTCAATTTTTTGAGGAATCTCCCCACTGATTTCCATAGTGATTATACCAGTTTGCATTCCCACTAACAATGCAGAAGAATTCCTCTTTCCTCACATCCTCACCAGCATTCAT
Organism: Heterocephalus glaber; assembly: GCF_000247695.1. The sequence continues at coordinate 14,563,256 of NW_004624776.1, forward strand.
TAGGGGTAAGATGGACTCTCAGTGAAGTTTTAATTTGCATTTCTCTAATGGCCAGCATTGTTGAACATCTTTTCATGTGTTTACTGGCCATTTATACTTTATCTGAGAAGTCTATTCATTTCAGTTGCCCATTTTCTTTGACTGAGTCTTTTATTTTGGGGGAATCTGATATTTATGAGTTCTTTATATATTCTAGATGTTAGTCCTCTGTACGATGAATAGCTGGGCAATTTCCCCCCAATTTTGTAGGTTGTCTCTTTACTCAATTGGTTGTTTCCTTGGCTGTTGTGCAGAAGCTTTTTAATTTGACATGATTCCATTGGTTGTTTCTCAGTATTATTTCTTGTATCACTGAAGTTCTGTTCAGAAAGTCCTTGCCTATGCCCATGTATTTGAGTATTTTACCTATTTGATTTTCCAGCATAGTAAGTGTTTCTGTTTTAACATTTAGATCTTTGATTCATTTTGATTTTAGTTTATTAAGTGGTAAGGGATATGGGTCTAGACTCAAATCTTGTGCACATAGATTTCCAGCTTTCCCAGAACCATTTATTAAAGAGGCTGTCTTTCCTCCAGTGTCTTTTGCCCCTTTGTTAAAGATCAAATAGATGAATGTGCATGGGGTTGTTCCTGCTTCCTTTATTTTGTTCCATTGATCCATGTCTTTCCCCCCACCCCCCAGTAACATGCTATTTTATTCACAGTAACTTTATAGTATAACTCAAGTTTGGGCTTGTGATGCCGCCCACTTTGCTCTTGTTACCCAGGATTGCTTTTTTGTATTCTGGGTCTCTTCTGGTCTCATATGAATTTTAGGATTGTTTTCTCTAGCTCTGTGAGAAATGCTGTTGATATTTTGACTGGAATTGGATTAAATATGTATATCAGTTTTGGAAGTACAGCCACTTTGATTATATTGGTTGTGCCTATCCAGGAACAGGGGACACGTTTCCGTTTTCGAATGCACTCCTTGATTTCCTTCTTCAGAGCAATGTATGGAATTTTCATTTCAGAAGTCTTTCACTTCCTTGATTAGGTTAATTCCTAATTATTTGATTTTTCTTGATGCTATTGTGAATGGTATTTTTTTCTAATTCCTTTCTCAGTGAGTTTGTTATTAGGCTATAGGAATGCTATAGACTTTTGTGTGTTTATTTTCTATCCTGTTACATTGCTGTATTTGGTTATAAGAGGTTATTTGGTTATAATAATACTTTAACTTCATCTTCCCTGTACATATTCCTTTCATTTCTTTTTCTTTTCTGATTGCTTTGGGTAATATTTGAGGATTATGTTGAATAGGAGTGGTGATAATGGACATCCTTGTCTTGTTCCTGATTTTAGAGGGAAAGTTTTCAGTTTTTCCCTATTCAATATGATGTTGGCAGTAGATTAGTCATAATGGTTTTTATCAGATTGAAATAAGGTCCTTCTTACCTATTTTCTTCAGTTTTTTATCGTGGATGGATATTGGCCTTTGTCAAAAGCTTTTTCTGAATCTACTGAGATGATAATGTGGTTTTTGTCTTTGGTTATGAGATGAATTACATTTATTGATGTGTATGTTGAAATATTTTTTGCATCTTTGGGATGAAGCCTATTTGGTCTTGCTATATGATCTTTTTAATGATTTGCTCCATGCTATTTGCTGGTATCTTGTTGAAGATTTTTGTACCTATATTCATTAGAGAGATGGGCCTGTCCTTTTCTTTTTTGGTTGGATCCTTGTTTGGTTTTGGTAATGCTAGCTTCCAAAAATGATTTTGGGAGTACTCCTGCCTTTTTGGTTTCATTAAAGAGTTTGAGGAGTATTGATGTTATATCTTCTCTAAGGTTCTTGTAGCATTTTGTAGGGAATCCTTCAGGTCCTGGGCTTTTCCTAGTTGGTGGTTTTTTAAAAAAATTACTACTTCAAATTTCATGGCTAGTTATTGGATTATTTGAGATTTTTAAGTCTTCTTGGTTCAGTTTTGGTAATTTATGTGTATATAGGACTCTCTCCATTTCTTCTGAGTGCTCCAGTTTTTTGACATACAGGCTTATGAAGCAGTTGCTAATAATTTTCTGTATTTTGGCAGTGTTCATTGTGATTTCACGTCTAATTGCATTGATTTGTGTTCTTTCTTTTTTTTTTGTAATATTGGCTAAAGGTTTGTCTATTCTTGCAAAGAACTAGCTCTTCAATATTTTTTTTTTTTTTGAGACAGAGTCTCACTGTGTAGTTCAGTCTAGCCTTGAACATACTACGTAGCTCAGGCAGACCTTGAACTCACAGCAAATCTCTCTTCTCAGCCCCTCAAGTCCTGGGATTATAGATAGTGTCACCATGCCTGGTGTATTGATTTTGTCTCCATTTCATTGATTTCTGATCTTTGTAATTTCCTTCTTTATACAAGCTCTAGGTTAGAATTATTTTTGTTTTTCTAGGACCTTGAGACACATCATTAGGTTGTTTATTTTTGCTTGTTCTGTTTTTCTGATGTGGGCATTTATAGCTGCAAACTTCCCTTTTAGGACTGCTTTCACTGTGCCACAAGTTCTGGTATGTTGTACTGGTATTATCATTTCATTCTAGGAACTCTCTTATTTCTTCCTTAATTTCTTCTGTGACCCATTGATTTTTCAAGAGTCTGTTAATTTCCATACATTTGCATATTTTCTCCAGTTTCTTTTGTTACTGATTTCTAGTTTTATTGTACTGTGATCTGATAATATACATAGTAAAATTTCAATTATTTTGCAGTTACTTAAGCATGCTTTATTAGCTAGTATGTTGTCTATTTTGAAGAACGTAACATGTGCTGCCAGAAAGGATGTGTATTCTGTAGTTGTTAGGTGGAAGACTCTGGAGATATCTCTTAAATCCATTTGTTCAAAGGTTTAGTTCAACTCTAATATTTATTTATTAATTTTTTTCGGTTGATTTGTCTATTTGTGGTAGTGAAGTATTGGAGTCCCCTACTATAATTGTTTTAATATTTATCTTGTCTTTCATTCCACTAGTGCTAGTTTGATGAAGTTGGGTTCACTGTGGCTTGGTGCACATATGTTTATAATTATTATCTCATCCTATTGAATAGTTTCATTAACCAATATGCCATATCCTTCTTTGTCTCTTTTGATCAGCTTTAGCTTGAAATTCACTTAGTCTGAGAATAGGATAGCTACTCCTGCTTGTTTTGGGGTTCCTGTTGCAAGGACCATTGTTTTCTTTCCTTTGATTTTTAGTCTATGAATTTCTTTTTGTGTTAGATGTATGTCTTGTATACAGCATACTGTTGGATTTCATTTCTTGATCCATTCTTCTAATCCCTTATCTTTTGATTGACAAATTGACTCCATTCACATTGGTAGTTATAATTGATAGCTATTGATCTATTCTTATCACTGTAATATCTACTTGTTGCTATTTTGCTTTTTTTATCTTCTACTTAATTGGTGGCCCTACCTGATGCATTCATTTCTGACAGCTTTTTTTTTTTTGGTGCCGGGAAGTGAAGTCAGGACCTTGTGCTGGCCAGGCAGGCACAGCGCCACTGAGCTACATCCCCGGCCCATAAATATTTGCTGACAGTTTTTTTTTTTTTTTCTGTGATGCATTCCTTTCTATGGGACCTTTTGGGATCAGCAGATTTTTTTAGGATGCTTCTTTCTAGGATATCCTTGAGAATTTTTTGGAATGTTGATTTAGTCATGAATTTCTTAAGATGTTTTTATCATGGAAATATCTTATTTATCCATCAATTTTGAAAGCCAATTTTGCACAACATATTAATCTGGATTGGAACTTGTTTTCTTTGAAGGGTTGAGACACTTCACTCCAATCTTTTCTGGTCTTTAAGGTCTGTGTTGAGAAGTCTGTTCTAGTTCTAATGGGGTTATCTTTTGAAATGATTCATTGCTTTTCTCTGACAGCTTTCAAGATTCTGTTGTGTTATGTTTCTGGTATTTTACTTATGTGTTGTGGATATTTTGTTTTGTTTTTGATCTTGGCTCTTTGGGGTTCTACATCCCTTACTTATCCATATGTTGAATTCTTTTTCCAAGTCTGGAATGTTTTCTGCCATTCTATAAAACTGCAAACCTTCTGTAAACAGGTTTTTATGCCCATTTTGGTGTCTTCTGACTTTTCATTAATTCCTCTTACTCTTATGTTGCCTTCTTTGCATCATCCAGCAGCTACTGCATCGATTTTTCATGATCTGTCATTGTGTTCACGGCATGTTTTATTAACCGATCACTAACCACAGCCCCATCTTCTCCATTTGACACTTGGTCCTCAAGTCGGTCACTTTTGCTGATTTTTCAGGCATGTTTTTAATTTTCTGGATTTCTGTTTGTAACATTTTTATGGATTCCTATTGTTTTTTATGCTGGACTTTCATGTTTCATGTTTTGCATGAAAAACAGGGAGCTTTGTTAAGCTCCACTAGATATTTATTAGTATCTTCTCTAGACTCACTGATGACTTGTTTCATTTGGGTCATTATCTCTTTAGTTATAGCATCTTTGAATTTGCCAAGGAGCTTATTGAACTGTTTTGTTATCTCCATTGATACTCTTTCAGACATTTCTGCTACGTGACTTATGATTTTCTCCCTCTTGATGGGAATTTTTGGAGACATTTTGTTGCCTGGTTTTCTCATGTTTCTATTTTTTGTTTGTTTGTTTGTTTTCTGTGCTGGGGTTGGCACCTTCTTTGGCCCAGTGCTTAGTTCTTCAGAAATGAACCTCAGTATTGCTTATGAACCTCAGACAATCCAGATATTGGCATACAGAGAAAATCAGCTGATAGCACCAAGTATATCACCTTGGAATAGTGGTAAAGTCAGTGACAACAATGGTGTGAAATATGAACTGGATCCTAACAAACCCTAAGAACCACTCATGAACCATCCCTAACCAGAGAAAAGAGGTCTATGATTTTAGTATAGACATTTAGGTAACACTAAACAGTGTTGCCTATAGTAACCTAGATAGTGACGTATAGTAAATCAGATGATTAATTTCTGCTGGATGTAGACAGCAGTGTAAAAGCTCAAGAAGACCACTGGACAGAATTCAGTCTGCTTCAGATCTACCCCCCTCTGAAGGTTACATCCAACAAACCTGGCTTCCTCCACAGAATGCAGGCCCCGTGATCTTCCTGATCTGAGCTTTAGCTTGTCAGGGGATCTCAGGAGATCTGTATCTTACGCTCACCTGTCCAAGCCTGTCTCCCAAGACTGTCTCTTACTCCTTCTCTATGGTACAATAAAACTTCAGTCTTGGAGCAAAACTCTACTCCTTGGGTGTTGGTCTCATCCTCACTCAGGTCAGTGTTTTGGTTGTCACCTCTGCTGCCCTGTGCTGCAGACATGCAAGGTACTAACGTCAGTGGCAGAGGTGGGACCAAGCTTTTCTCTTCCTCCACAGGACCAACAACACACCAACATCAGCAGTGGGAGTGGGTTGAGACCTCTCTCCTTATCCAGGATGCCTGAGGCTCCAATGTTGGTGGGAACAGGAGGGGCACTGGGCCTGTCTCATCACCCGAGGGGTGCCCCAGGCTTCAGTGTTTGTGCAGTGAAGCAAGGCCTTTCTCCTCTCTCGTGGGCCTATGATATGTCCCTGTCAGTAGTGTGTGTGGTGTGGGCCCTCTCTCCTTGCTTTCAGGGTCCCCATTGCTCTGGTGTTGGTGGGGGTGTGGGGTCTTTTGCTTCACTGTGGGGTATATGAGGCTCTGGTGTCTGTGGCAGAGATTTAAACCTATCTTACAGTACATCAGACTGCTTATCATTTAAATCTATCTTAAACTTTGTCTCCACCCTCCCATGTGATTATTCAGTGGTAGGGCTTGAATTACTATATTAAAAACTTCCAACCTTCAAGTTCTTTTCTGAATATTTTTATGCCTCAGTCTGGTGCCTTACTTGAAAGCCTAGATAGAAGATATCAATTTTCACCTTTTTGATAAAATTTACATTGAAATAATGACACTTTTTAATTTTAATATTATAATATTTATTGTAAGCATCAGAGCCATTTACTTTAATGCATAGTTTTAGTTCAGGGTTTGAATCAAATTGAACCCCACTGCAATTATCAAATTAAGACTTTAATGTAATATATTTTAGTCTTTTGTCGCCAGAAATTTAGTTTTATGAAGTATAAGAAATTAAATAATTACTGTCAAGTTGCACCAATATTAATCATTGCCAGTATAACCACACAAAACAGAAAAAGTTAGTTTTACAGTGCTTTTTACACATTTTAGTTATGAGATCCATCAAGTCTGACATCTTAATTTTGTTCTACTCTTCCACTGCTGCATTTATTTTTATGTAATTATGAGCTGTCAAAGGTCCTTTTCATAACAACAGATTCTATTTGCTTCACTGAACTTAATGAAATTCATGTGCATGAGTGAATTTCACAGATATATTTAAATTCAGCACCTGAAATTATTATTTCTAATGTGGTATAATATTTTAGAACATGAAGTCCTTTGAAGAAAGCACACCATAGAATCATGACAAGTATAGGTTAAAAGACACAAAGGAAGATAGTAGGTTTTGATAATTTCAGTCTGTTTTATACATAACTTATTTCAATCTTATGCATAACTGATTTAGTCCTAACATTTTCAGGAAGGATTCTATAAATTTCTTTGAAAACATGTTCTGCTCTCAGAACCAGTAGCTTCATTCTGCCTTTTACATCACCCTATAAGAAATATTTTAGCCCATTCGATGTTTCTATAAAGAAACCATTTCAACCAAACATTTTGTGAGTTTTATATTTGGTTTTTACAAAATTATCTCTGATAGGACTGACTCATACATTTGCTCGTGTGTGTGTGTCTCTCTGTCTGTCTGTCAGTGTTTGATCTCATTGTGTTAGGCTAGCCTCAAACTCCTGGGTTGAAGGGATCCTACTGCCTCAACCTCTTGAGTAACTGGACTATAGATGTTTGCCATTGCATTGGGGCCTCTTGTGAACTACTTCAGGGTTTAGGGGTCCAGCAGAAGAGATAACCTCTAGGGAGCACGACACTTCTGCTATATTTTTGCATTCCACACTTTCACTTGTACCTTCTCCCAAATTTCCTTTATTTATTGCCTCAAATCCCTGTGTTTCTTGTGTAGAATGGATGGTTTCTTTTCCTGAAATATTAGCACCACCCAACATCCAGCCTCTGAGAAGAGAGGAGACAGAGACTGGACCCCAGAATTTACCTTGACAAACATTAAGCTGCTTGCCTGAGCAGTCTTTAATCTTTAATCCACCTGATAGTTATAAAGAGGTCTTGATAATATTTGTTCCTTGTATAGTTACTTTTTAACAAACTTTTATAACAGCTTTACATTTTCACTTAATTATGCAAATAGGGCTACTATCAGCAGAGTATGGCTTTTTAGATTAATACTTATTTCTGTGCCACAGAACACATTTCTCCCTTCCCTCCTCCTCCCTTTCCTTCTCTTTCTTTCTCCCTTTGCCCACCTTCTTTCTTCCTTCCATCAATCACCTTATTTTGATGATTTATGCTCAGTTTATAAGATATACCATTGCTATTTCTTCACAGGTGCTCATTTCCAATTATTTATTTTATTTTCAAACACTAAATGTATTATGCAGTAGTTATTACACTTGTATAATAATTTATATCTCGATTAGAGTTTCTTTTATATCTAATAATAACTGTGAATTGTTAACTCTATTGTATATGGTTTTGGATCTGAAATGTCCCCAAAGGTCCATGTGCTAAGGGCTTGGTCCCTACCTGTGGGGCTAGTGGGAGGTGGAGGAACCTTTAAGAGGTGTGGCCTACTGGAAAGAAGTGAGGGCCTTTGATGTGTGTCCTTGAAGGATTTTAGTGCTGATCTCTCTCTCTCTCTCTCTCCCAGCCATTGCAAGGTGAAAAGATGTCTTCTATCATTCAGTTCCACCATGGTGTTCTGCCTCAACACAGGTCTTAAAGTAACAGGACCAAGGGACAATGGACTAAAACCTTTGAAACCATGAGCCAAAATAAATCTTTCCTCCTTGAAGTCATTTAAAGCATTTTGTCACAGTGACACAAAGCTGATTAACATGTTTTATGTTTGAGAACAGAAAAAAAATTACTGCACTCAGATCAGACAACAAAGGTGTGGCTTTCAGTCCAGCTCTGCCACTGAAATGTTGAGTCTCCAATCTCTGAGCTTGGTTCCCAACAAGGGTAACTAACAAGGACAAATCTCTAGGGGTTGGGCTTCAGTATTCTTAGAAATTCTGAAAATTATAAGCCAAGTTCTATGGGAGTGTGTATTTATCTGGATAGGGGTGATTGCCTTCAGAAGATTCTCTAAAGACATTCCTTTATTTTAAAGTAACTTCATAAGCACTGTGTCAGAATCCCTATCAGATTCCTTGCTGTACCAGTGGCCATTTCTGAAAAAAAGTATTAGAGTATTTGGAGCCTCTGCACTATGCTAGAAATTTAGAAAGTTATAAAGCTCTGGAACAGAGATGATAAAAATTATTTCCAATTGTGTAAAAACATTACTAAATATTCTCACTCAGAAACTGACACTAAATAGACTAGAAACAAGTAGTTGTCACTCTAGCCTTTTTACATAAAAAGTCTCACAGATTTATATATCTTTAAATTCATAACAAATTAATTTGAATTAGAAATTATAAAATTTCTTGACTTCGCTTTTTAAACTATAACTTTTTATAATATATAATATGTAAATTTAGTACACCTAAAATTTCCTCACTATGATTATGAATAATTTTCAAAAAATTTTAATTTCATTTTTGCCACAACTCTGCCAGCATTTGTTATTCATTAATTTATTGATAGCAGCCATTCTTTCTCGAGTGAGGTGGAATCTCAGTGTTGTTTTCATTTGCATCTCTCAGAAGATCAGTGATGTTGAACATTTTTTCATATGTTTATTTGCTGTTTCTACTTCTTTGTCTGAGAAATGTCTGTTCATTTCAGATGCCCATTTTTGGATTGGGTCTTCAAATTTGGGAGGTCTGATTTTTTAAAGTTCTTTATAGATTCTAGATAGTAGACCTTTGTCTGAGGAAGAGCTGGTAAAAATTTCATATTCAAACTACAGCCTAAAGGTTCATTAACTTTTACAATGAAATACACACTGAACTTGCTCAACTTCCTGATTTATGTGTGTAAAGTTTTACCTTTGTGCTCTTTGTTTGAAAAGACATTTAAATGCTTTGCAATAGTCCATAGGAGAATAATTAAGTAATTGAAGATGGAAAAAAATAGGTGTTACAGTTTTATCTCTCATTCAATATTAGTGATTTAAAAAAATCTTCTTCATATGTTTTGCAAGCATTTTTTATCTTGATTTTATATGTTAACTTAACAAAATTAACAAAAGAGTTAAGTATTACTTACAAGAATATAAAACAGTGTGCCAGTAAGTAGAGAAAAACAAACATATTCAAATGAAAAATTTCATAAAGCTGACTTCAACAGCCTACTTTGGAGCATGCAGAAATGAGAAAATGAGAGGTGGCGTCAGATTTTCTTGTGGAGTTTTTAAAAGAAAATGGTTAGCATTTCACCCACTGAGAAAAAGTAAAGTAAGAAGCATGTTGAGTATGTTTAGATTCAGTTATTGAATAAGTTGCTTTTCAAACGTATAGTGAATTTGACATAAGTTGTACTGTTCCCTGGGACATATCTATGAAATAGTTTTTGTATTCTTCAAGTTGTTCTTGTTAAGTAATTGAAAGCAATCTGTACAGATGGTATTTTGATACTTAACTCTTCTTCTGGTAAAGGTAATTAAAGATGAGGTTCTAACAATGGTGAGCTTGCAGGCATAGAGGGCATTTTATCACATCTAGGGCTGGTGGCATCCGTCCTCAGGCAGTTCACACAAACTTCAGGCTGCACTGCCTGGGGAGAAAAGGGCTTGCCCTACCATCCTCTTTTTTAATTTTGCCCATTACACTTAATCAATGTATTTACTTTTACTTTGCAAACTACCTGCTATAGAATTCAAAATGTAATCAGATCATGAGGTAGGTTTAAGAAGGCTGAAAACAGGAAGACTTTAATTTAGTGACCCTACTTAGAACTAGAATGTGGCTCCTGTTCTCACTTTGCTCCTACTGGAGAAGGTGAGTGTAGCAGTGAATGACAGCACCCTCCCCTGCCCACCCATTCATTTACTCCTCATCAAGAGGAAGAGAGAGGGCAGGCGACTATAAGGCATTTCAAGAGAATCTCAAATTCATGAAACTTTTATTACAGTGTGTTATGATCATTCCGTTTCACTGTTACTGTTGTTAAACTCTATCTAATTTATAGTTTAAACTTTATCATAGGTATGTGTGGGAAAAATCAGAGTATATCTAGGGTTCAGTACTATCTGAGGTTTCAAGGATCCACTGGGGGTCTGAAAAGGTGTCCCTTATGGACAGGACAGGACCAGTGTATACAAATAACGTAACACATGGTGAGGAATATAGAAATCAAGGTAGAATGCAGAAGGAATGATTAAGAAATTACTATATTTTAGTAGAGATTTACCTTTTGAAATAAATCTTGCAGGGTCTTTGTGAACTTGGTAAATAGTTTGCTAAATGCCTTTTGCCTTTCTATTCAAGACCATATTCCTTTGACCTGTTATTGATCATAATTTTGCATGCAAGATTAGAAACAAAAGTGTAAGAAAGCACTGTTTTTATGTGGGGTAGCCACTGTGTGGGTCAACACACTAAAGAAATGTGTAGATTTAAGAGCCATGTTGTGACTGAACTCTTTGCTTGGGTTTATGCTTTCCTTTTACTTTTCCTGAATTGAATAATTAGCTCATTAGTTTTCAATTTTTACTTCTTAAAAATATGTTCATTTAAGTTAACTATACTTTACTAGCATTGTATAGGATATAGGATTTATTTATGTCTTTTGGTCTTGTCATTGAAAGAATGCTTTTTTTCCATTTCAATTATTATGTCTTCTTGGACTCATTAATTGCTTTGAAGTATATTATAATTCATTATTTTAAAAAGTATTAAAATTTCCTATATTTATATTCCTATGAATATTTGCCTATTGGAACTTAAATTTTACTGCATTTGGGTGAAACAGGTATGCATAATAAGTTATTCAGTACATGTAAAGATGTTTTTGTGAGTAGTTCTTGGCCAATTTTTGTGAATGTTCTCTGTGTGCTTAAAAATGTATGATTTCAGGGCTCTCTACCAAAGTGTATTTTGTTTAAATCATAATTCCATTATTCAAAAATATAATTTTACTAGTATTTGTTTTTATGTGTTAAATCCATTTTCAATAAAAGTATCTGAATTATATTACTTCATTTAATTTCCTTTACTGGTATTGGTAGGTTTGGGGAGGATTAGGAATACAGTCTTTTTGGTGAAGTTTACCCTGTAATTGTTATTGTTAATCCCCTTATAGGTATGTATTGTAATTGTTAATCCTCTTATAGTTAATGATATTTTTATCTTAAATTTTGTTATTTGTTTTTTTTCTATACCGTCAAACCCCCTTTTAAAAAATAATTTATTTTTAAAGTACTTCATTAAACAGTAGAAGAAACAACATAGTGAAGATTTTGAAGAACATTATATCAGAGAAATCAAGTTAAGAGGGAATTTAAAAAAGGAATAGAAACATATTTCTATTCCTGACATTAGTCACTAAGGGATAAAGCATTGGTAATAGACTATTAAGAAATTATCAGTAACCTATAAAAGAACCTGTTTTGGTGACATCAGGTAGAGTGATAAAAAATGTAGGCAGTAGGTGGAGAAATGAAGGCTACTTAGTAGAATGATAAGCACAGCTTTTCCAAGATAGAAAATTTATTCATATTTGTGAGCAGGATGAATAAACCCATGGAAAAGATAGAAACTTAAAGTTCTTGGAAGAGAGAAGATGAAGAGATGAAATTCTAGAATAAATAGGGGTGTTTATAATTAGAGGGATAGATTAAGAAGCAAAGGGCATTTCATCTGGCAATAAGGTGCTACTTCTGCAGTGGAAGAAAAGCAGCAAGAGAGGCTGACCCAGGTAGATGTAAAGAGAAGAAAAAAGGAAGGAGTTCATATTTATTTCATTAAAGGAGTAATTGCACTATCTGTCACATGGAAGAGTGGATAATGGAGATGGTACAGGTCAGGAAATTAACCCATTCTAGAAGCCTGAAGCCTGAAATTGTGAGAGTGTAGATTGATGATTAGAATACCGTGGCACCTCAGTACACGAATGCTTTTGTTTGCAAACAATTTGGTTTGCAAACAGAAGCATTTGGCAAAATTTTGTTTTTGTTTGCAAACTGCATTGGTTGACAAACACGACCACAGTCACCTTTCCCACACAAACACAAACATGGCCATCTTTTCCAAAATCATAGAACAAATTAAGTTCAAGAAACAGAAGCACCACTGTGTCAATTAAAGAAGCGATTTCAGGCTTTGAAGTTCTGAAAGAGTCAGAACTGACTGGAATGTACTGGGTTCATTTGAGTAACTTGAGCAATATTGCCAAAACACTTATATTTACCTGCAATTGTTCTAGATTCTCATAATATACTCATTTAATCCTGAGAGTGGCTTTTTAAAATCCTTTTATTGGTATATTTTAGGTGTACAATATAATGACATTCATCACTGGAAATTTGCACCTTTACATACTCTTGGTTTTTATTTTTTCCCCCTTCCCCTGCCCTCCCTTCAACCCCTCTAGCCCTCCCTATTTACAAAGATTTTGTTTCCATTTTTTCATTTTCTCATATTAATTCCATTCCCTTCTTTCCTTTCCCCTACGCCTCCCACTTCCCCCTCCCCTTTGCCCCTTTTCTTCCTATTTCACATTATCTGTTATACCTTTTAGTCCTTATTTACACTTTCAGTTTCTCACACTAGAGAAACTATTCAGTATTTGCACATGTGTGTCCTATTTATTTCACTTAAGAGTATTGCCTCAATGTGCATCCATTTAGCAATAAATGTCTCTAATTTCTCATTTTTGATGGTTGAGTAGTACTCCATTTCATTAAAAAACCACATTTTCTTAATCCAATCTCCAGCTGATAGGCATTTGGACTGTTTCCAAGGTTTAACTATTACAAATAGTGCTGCTGTGAACATGGGTGCACATATGTCACTGTGGTATGATTCTTTTAATTCTTTGGGGGAAGATCCCCAGCAGTGGAATAGCGGGGTCAAATGGGACTTCCAGTCCTAGTTCTTTGAGGTATCTCCATGCTGATTTCCACAGTGGTTGAAATTTTGTTATTTGTAATTAATGTTGATACAATGGTTTTGCTGTTATTATTAGTTTTTGCTTGTTATATATTTAAACTTTTACTATCTATTACTATGTTTCAGGTTATCTTTTGTAAACACCAATATGATGTTTAAATTAATATCTTTTACTGATGGACTGAATCTATTTCTATAAACTGTGATTATTAGTATATTTGGACTTATTTTCATCATCTTAGTTTGCGTTTTCCATTTACATTGATTTTTCTTGTTTTCTAACAATTGAGTTTCCTTCATACGTAACATATGTTTTTATTACTTTAGTAGCTAATTTTGAATTTCAAAATGCACATTGAGTAATGTCTAAAGTTAATCAAAATCTTTCCTTTTGAAAAAAGCAAGAACCTTAAAGTGTTCAAGATTAGGATCAATTCTGCCAATGCCTCCTTTGCTACCATACTCTATCATCTGTTTAAAAAAAATCCCTCATAGTTGTTAGTTTTTAAAAATCATAACCACATCTATCAACTACAGTAAAACCTTTGTTTGAGACCACAATTCATTGTGGATTGCTTGCAGTCCAAAGTACTTTTGCATCAAATCAAATTTCCCCATAAGAAATACTGGAAACTCAGATGATTTGTTCCACAATTAAACAACCCAAAATATTAATATTCACATGATTATAATACTGTAATATAATATGAAATAATAAAGAAAATATAAACCATAAAGAAAAATAGAGAAATCAACTTGCACTTACCTTTGAAAACGTTTGTGGCCGGTGTGAGGGAGACAAGAGAGAAGAAGGTATTGTGTAGGACGACTTTCACCATTACTTACAGAATCTGCGCTATGAGCTCAATGAAGTCTTTTTTTGTACAACTTTAACAAGGAACCTATCCAATGAGACTTGTTCTGGCCTCCTTTTGAGTATTTTATGGAACTGTGACATTAAATTGTCATTAAATAGATTCATTGTTCCCACTGCTACAACCTTATTTGGGTGGTGCTTTTTAAAAATTTTTTTACCAAATTTTGTACTGTTTCCCACATTTTATATATCTCCTTAATCTCATTTGAAGTGAGGGATTCCTCCACCTTTGTCTCCTCCTCCTCTGCAGAGGACATCTCCTCCATAAGCTCTTGCCATTGGAAGATGTTCAGGATCACCCACAATCTGAGAGAGGGGGTGGGGAACCATCAGCTCAGTTGTGATCGTGTGACATTGGGTGTCATGTACTACTCTTATTGCAGGACATTATTCCTTTATCAAGTCATGACTTTTATCAAGTCATCATAACTTTATCAAGTTAAAATTTATTAGAAATATTTGCTTGTCTTGCAGAACACTTGCAGAGCAAGTTACTCACAATTCAAGATTTTACTGTTCTTTCATTTCTAATTTTTCTTTTTGGTTTCATTCACTCCTGCCTTAGTTCTTTCTAAGAAATTCTGTGGATGATAAATTCTTACTGTATTTGTTTTATTCAAACACATCTCTAGTTAGTTTTCATGGTTAGATGACAATTTTCCTGGTTTAATGATCACTTTGCTATTTTTTTCAGCATTTAAAAATTATTTTCCTCTTCTGCTATTTCTTACTGTTAATAAGGATAAGAAACATGATTTCAAATTATAATTTCTTTGTAGATAATCTGTTATCTCATTACTTTTTTAAACTGTTTTTGTCTTTGTTATTGTGAATTTTGCTATATTATATGTAATAGTATAGCTTTGCTTTCTGTTTACATGGCCTAAGACTTGCAATCTAGCTTAATTTCCATGACTGGCAATTTTGAACAATTCCACAAAAATCTTAGCTGTTCATTGTTATTTCAAACATTGTCATTTTCCTTTCTTTTTACTTCATACTCAAGAATTACCATGGATTGTGTTAATTTTCATTTTTCTTAGCCAAGTGCTTTATTTTGGATAATTTTCCCTGTGATGAGACTGACAACTTTTTAATTTATCTCTGTGTCACTATTGAAATTGTTTATTAAATTTTTCATTTGGTTGACATTATTGTTATATCAAGCCTATTTGATTCTGCTTCAATTCTTCCTAGTCTTTTAGTAGTTTCTTTCAATTTATTAGATAATTTTAATATGTCTATAGTCTCTTTATTTTATTTTTCTATGTCTATAGTTGACACTCCTCTTTGTTTTTTTCATAGTTGTTTGCATTTATTTATTTATTTATTTATTTGCCAATTATTTTATCACACTGGGTTATTTCCTTTTGTGATGTGTAATTTTTCTTTTTATTCATTTGTTTAAAAGACACATTTCAGTTTACATGAAACTTATGAGCATAAATCTGCTGTTCTTCCTGCTTTCCTTGAAGAATTTTATAAAAATATTTTAATGGTATTTTCTTGGATGAATGTGTATCTTGAGTATATAATTTATATAATGAAATGAAAAGTTTTACTTTAAAAAATCCTGGTAGGACTTTTAGGAAGATGACAGAGGTGTGAACAGCAGAGAAACAGCCTCTCTGAGATTTGGTATCCAGACACTGGAATATAATAATCTGAGGAAGGGAAGAAGGAGGGAAGCAGGCCCATAGGACCCAGAAAGGATCTAAAGTGTTCATTGAGTCCCATGGGGAGAGAAAAGAGAGAGGCCTCAATGCAGAAGAAGGAGGTGGCAACCAGTTCTTTCTCCCTGAGACTTGACTCATTGTGTGGGAGGGGCAGCTCAAACTTGCATAAGTGGTGATTACTAGTGATCTCAGATGCCTCAATAGAGAAATATGCCAGTGAAATGAAGCAGTGGAGTGCAGTAGTGCATGAATTATTTGGGTTCAAATGTCTATCAGGAAGGGGTAGTTGATCAGTGGCCATCTCAGAGAGGGGCCAACTGAGCTTGGAAGTCAGAGCAGCTGTAGGTTCACCATCTAATGGCTCCAAGTGTCAGGGTAAAATAGAACTGAGTTCAAATTGATAGGAAGTCAAGGAGCTGAGTTCAAGCTAGCAGGAGGCACATGGAGTGTTGCAGGCTGAACAAATCAGGTTCTAGCCTCACAGACAGAAATGAGCCTGAATGTCAGTGAAACTAAAGGTGCAGGCTTGCGGGGATTATCCACTACCCCATCATAAATCTATGGCTGGTTTGCTGGGATTAATTAACTTGGATCTGGGCTCTGTCTGCCCACTTTGCCTACCAGTGACAGCAGAGAGATGCCCTGAGGTGGACATTTTTTTTCTTCTTCTCTTTTTTTGTTTTCTTTTTTCTTGATTGTTCTTGTTTTCATATGAGTGTGAACACTGTTTCCAGTTTTTTATTGTTGTTCTGGTCTGTTCTTCCTTTTGTTTCTTCCTTGTCTTTCCCTCCTGTCTACTTCACCACTTTCCCAAACTTCACATAATCATCTTTTGTCCTCCAACCTTGCTTCTAATGTCTTCCTCTTCTTCTATGTCTTGATTTTCCCCCCACTAATCACTTTTAAAGCTTCTCCCCTGAAGGTAAAATTGCCATATTGAGGGCATATTTACTGTATAAAATTTTCTGGTTTGTTTGAGATTATGTTATATAACCACAAATCTAGTTTGTCTAGTTAAAGGTGGCAAACTACTAGTTATCACAGTTTGTCATTTTCTAGGCTGTGTTTGATGCTAGTGTTATTACTGATTGTAGTACTTTAGCCAAGGTGACATAATTGTTCTAATCAGTTGTTCTTCCTTGTATGCCAAGGCTGAGATTGCCTGAGAATCATAAGCAATACTATAGGCCAGTGTCAAAGAATCAGGGGTAGGCCAAATAGGCAGCAACTTCTTATTATGAAGAAATTGAAGAAGTAGGATCTTTCAAAAGACTCAAAATTCAAGAACAAACTATACCTGGAAGACTTCTCTGAGAAGCAGTCATTTCCTAAGTGTTCACAATGCTAGCAATAAAGCTACCTGCCATAAGCAATTTACAAACATTGACCAAGAAATTAAACTAAAAAAAATGAATAGACACAGAAGCAAGATGCAACCCTAGACTTCCAGCTCACCAAAGGCAAACCCAGAGCATAATGAGATGGAACAATTTGAAAGCCACCCACCTGGACCCTCTGATGTGGTAACAGCAAAAGTAACAAAGCAGATGAATGAGGCTCTAGAAAAAATCGAATCAGAAATAATTTTTCAGATAACTACAGAGATGGTAAGCTAAATGAAGGACATGGTTTATGACTCTAGAGAAGATACAGATAAAAAAATAGAGGAGCTTAGAAAAATGATAGAAACCATAAATGCCTAATGTAGCAAAGAAATAGAATCCACAAAACAGATTTAAATAAATATACGGATTAGAAATTCCATTAAAAGTATATGCAGCAAAATGAGCCAATGTGGACAGAATATCAGACATAGAAGACAAGATTGCAGTTAGTGATCATGAAAAGAAAGATTTCTTTAAAATAGCAAGGGACCATGAAAAATCAATCCAACAGTTGCTAGATGATGCAAAGAAGAATAGCATAAGATTGATTAGAGTCAATGAAAAAGCAGGAGACAGCACAAACAATATCAAAAACTAATTCACAGAAGTAATGGCAGAAATTTTCTCAAACATGGAAAAAGAATTTGTCATACAAATAAATGAGGGATATAAAACTCCAAATAACCATGATAATAATATATACTCCAAGGCACATAATAGTCAAGATTCCAGAAATGCCAAAAAGAACATTCTTCCCTCTAAAAGTTTTTAGAGAAAAGAAATAAACCACCTATAAAGGAAAGCCCATTAGAATCACAGCAGACTTCTCAACACAAATCCTCAAGTCGAGGAGAGCTTGGAGTGAAATATTTAAAACCCTAAATCAACCTGCAGCCCAGATTAATGTACCCCACAAAACTATATTTAAAAATTGATAGGGAAATAAGATATTTCCATGACAAAGAACACCTGAAGAAATTCATGACCACCAAACCAGCACTGTAAAATATTCTGAAGGACATTCTAGAAAGAGATAACAAGGACTACACTCCATGAAACCAAAAATAATGAATGTACCAAGCAAGGTAAGTAATTAAACAGAGGGGAAAAGGGGAACCAACAACAGGAAAATAACATGACAAGAATAAGTCAATACATATCAGTTATAACCATGAATGTAAATGGTCTCAATTCAGCAATCAAAAGAAACACACTGGTAGAATAGGTCAAGAAGCAAGGTTTAACAATATACTGCATACAAGAAACATATTTAATTCAAAAAAATTCATAGACTGAAAGTCAAAGGATGGAAAACAATACTCCATGTGATAGGAATCCAGAAAAAAAAAAACAGGAGTAGCTATTCTATTTGCAGACAAAGGAGACCTCAAGTTAAGATGATTAAAGAGACACTACATACTTGTTAAGGGAAAGAAAAGACTCAAATCCATGCACTTAGGAATGAAAAGGGTGAAATCACAACAGATCCTGAAGAAATTCAGAAGATCATCAATACTTACTTTAAGAACCTATATTCTAATAAGATGGAAAACACAGAAGAAATGGACAGATTCCTAAATACATATGAATTACTAACCTGAATCAAGAAGATATGAACCTTCTAAATAAACGAATATCAGTCAAAGAAATTGAAAATGTGATTAAAAACCTACCAAGAAAAAACCGTTAAGTTCCTGATGAATTCTACAAGAAATTTAGACAAAAACTAATGCCACTATTTTTCAAACTCTTTAATGAAATTGAAAGGGGAACAATACTCCAAAACTCATTCCTAGAAGCAAGCATTACTCTGATAATAAAACCAGAGAAGGATTCAACCAAAAAAGAGAGCTGCAGACCAATTTCCCTAATGAACATAAATGCAAAAATCCTCAATAAGATACTGGGAAACAGAATGCTTCAAATCATCAAGAAGATTATACAGCATGGCCAAGTAAGATTCATTCCAGGCATGCAGAAATGGTTCAATATATGCAAATCAATAAATGTAATAAGCCATATTAGCAGAGCCAAGGACAAAAACTATATGATCATCTCAATAGATGCAGAAAAGCATTTGACAAAGTTCAACAACCATTCATGACAAAAACACTACAGAAAATTGGAATAAATGGTTTTTATCTCATAAAAGCTATCTATGACAAACCAACAGGCAGCATCATACTAAATGGACAAAAACTGACAGCATTCATTCTTATCATGTTATTTTCCTGTTGGTTCTCTTGTTTTTTTATTCTTAAGTTCTTTTATTGGTACATTTTAAGTATACAATACATTTACATTTATCATTGGGTGTTTGTACCTGTACATAAGATATCTTGATTCTTATTTTTTCTCCATTACCTGTGTGCCCTTCACCCCCTCCACCCTTCACTATTTACATAGACATCATTTCCATTTTTTTATTTTCTCATGATTTTTCTTTTCCCTTCTTTCCTTTCTGCTTCCCCTCTCGTCACCCCTACCTCTTTGGACCTTTTTTCCTATTTTAAATTATCAATTATTCATTTTAACCCTTATTTACACTTTCAGTTTCTCACACTGGAGAAACTATTTAGTGTTTACACACGTGTGTCCTATTTATTCCACTTAAGAGTATGACCTCAATATGCATCCATTTAGCTATAAATGACTCTAGCTTCTCATTCTTTATGGCTGAGTAGTACTCCATTTTACAAAAAAACCCCACACATCTTCTTTATCCAGTTTCCAGTTGATGGGGACTTGGGCTGCTTCCAATCTTTAGCTATTACAAGCTGTGCCACTATAAACCATGGGTGGACATATATTGCTGTGGTATGACTCTTTTAATTCTTTTGGGAAGATATCCAACAGGGGAATAGCTGGGTCAAATGGGACCTCTAGTCCTAGTTCTTTGAGGTATCTCCATACTGAT
>NW_004624776.1:14585284-14618507 GCF_000247695.1 Heterocephalus glaber
GTAGTTCTTCTATAAATATCTTGTAGAATTCAGCATTGAAGCCATCGGGACCTGGGCTTTTCTTTGTTGGTAAATATTTTATTACATTTTCAATTTCACTCATTGTAATTGGGGTGTTTAGAATTTTTATATCTTCTTCATTTAACTTTGGCAATTCCTATGTATCTAGGAATCTGTCCATTTATTCTGTGCTTTCCATTTTATTAGAGTACAGGTTCTCAAAGTAGGTATTGATGATCCTCTGGATTTCTGTTGGATCTGTTGTGGCTTCACCTTTTTCTTTCTTACTTGCATGGATTGGCAACTTTTCTTTCCATTTATGGTACTGTTGGCTAAAGGTTTCTCAATTTTATTTATTCTTTCAAAAAAACAACTCTTTGATTCATTGATTTTTTGTATCGTTCTCTTAGTCTCCATTACATCACTTTCTGCTCTGATCTTTATAATTTCCTCTCTTGTATGAGCTTTAGATTTGTTATGCGCTTCTTTTTCTAGGAGCTTGAGGCTCTGCATTAGGTTATTCATTTGAGTTCTCTCTGTTTTCCTAATATGGGCATTCACTGCTATGAATTTCCCACGTAGAACTGTTTCATTGTGTCTCATAAATTCCTGTATGTTGTAATGGCATTCTCATTTATTTGTAGAAACTGTTTAATTTCTTCTTTAATTTTTTCTGTGACCCTTTGGTTTTTCAGGAGGGTGTTATTCAATTTGCATGTGTTTGTGGGGGTTTTGCAGTTTCTCATGTTATTCATCTCCAATTTTATTGCACTATGGTCTGATAGTATACTGGGGGTAACTTCAATTCTTTTACATTTACTTAGACATGTTCTATGAGCTAGCTTGTGGTCTATTCTGGAGAATGACCCATGTGCAGCCGAAAAGAATGTGTACTCTGATTTTGTGGGGTGGAACCCTCTCTAAACATCTATTAAGTCCATTTGTTTAATAACTTGGTTTAGTTCTAGAATTTCCTTGTTAATTTTTTGTCTAGATGATCTGTCTATTTGTGAAAGTGGGGTATTCAGGTCCCCCATTATAATTGTATTAGTGCTTATTTGGTTTTTTATGTCCATTAATATTTGCTTTGTATAGTTGGGAGCATTCATATTTGGTACGTATATATTTATGACTGTCATCTCTTCCTCTTGGATTGTTCCCTTCACCAGGATGTAGTGACCATCTTTGTCTCTCTTAATTAGTTTTGGTTTGAAATCTACTTTGTCTGCAAATAAGATTGCTACCCCTACTTTTTTCTGGGTTCCTGTGGCATCGAGAACTATTTTCCATCCTTTTACTTTCAGCCTATGAATTTCTTTTTGAGCTAAGTGTGTTTCTTGTATACAAAATATTGCTGGATTTAGCTTCTTAATCCATTCTGTCAGTCTATTTCTTTTGATTGGTGAATTGAGGCCATTAACATTGAGAGTTATAATTGATAGATATTGATTCATTCTTTTCATGATGTTTTACTTTTGTTGTCTCTTTTATTTATTTTCCACCTTTCCCTTTAGTTCCTTACCTTGCCTGGTTGCTTCCCTCTGTTGGGCCTCATAGAGTAGTGACCTTCATTGTTTTTTTCTAGGATATTGTTTAGAATTGCTTGTAGTGCTGGTTCAGTGTTCATGAAATTTCTCAGGTGTTCTTTGTCGTGGAAGTATCTAGTTTCCCCATCAATTTTGATAGATAATTTTGCAGGACACAACAGTCTAGGTTGAAAGTTATTTTCTTTTAGGGCTTGAAATACTTCACTCCAGGCTCTCCTTGAGTTGAGGGTTTGTGTTGAGAAGTCTGCTATGATTCTGATGGGCTTTCCTTTATAGCTGATTTGTTTCTTTTCTCTAACTGCTTGTAGGATTTTGTTCTTCTGTTGGGTTTCTGGGATCTTGACTATTACATGTCTTGATGTA
The DNA here is from genome assembly GCF_000247695.1 of Heterocephalus glaber. The sequence goes on from NW_004624776.1 coordinate 14,587,195, forward strand.
GTTTTTTTTTTTTATCATGGCTAGTTGGAGTTCTATATGCCTCACTTATCTGTATGTCCAATTCTCTACTTCTGTCTGGGAAGTTTTCCACTATTACTTCTGTGAACAATTTTTTTTATGTCAATTGTGCTTTCTCCTGTTTTTCCATGGACTCCTATCAGTCTTATGTTCTTCTGTGCATCATCTAGCAGTTGCTGGATTAATTTCTTGTGGTCCCTTACCATTGTTAAGAAATCTCTGTTTTCATGGTCCTTAACCATGATCCTGTCTTCTATATCTGATATTCTATCTTCAGATTCCCTTAATCTGCTGTGGGTACTTTAATGGAGTTTTTAATTCTCCTGAATATCTGTTTGAATCTGTTTCATGGTTTCCATTTCTTTCTTATGCTGGATATTCATGGGTTCCAGTGTGTTTCTGAGCTCATTGTTTTTTTTAATCTCTTTCTGTTCTAGAGCCTCTAATCATGTCTTTCACTCTGCTCATCATCTCTGTAGATATCTGGGAGATTATTTCTGCTTTGAATTTTTCTAGTGCCTCATTCATCTGCCTTGTTACTTCCTGTGGTATCAGTTCAGGGTATCCAGGTGGTTGATTTTTGGACTTTTCTAGCTCATTTCCCCTGGGGTTTACCCTTGGTGGGGTGGAAGTCTGAGTTTGTGCCTTGCTTAAATGTCTTCTCATTTTTGTTTTTGGTACTGCCCCTGGTTTAATTCCTGTGTTGATACTTTGAAGTTGCTTATTGTAAGTATATTTGTTGCTTGTATTTAGAACCCTTATGGGATGATTGGTTCTCAGAGGTGTCTTCCACAAATAGCTGGTGTTTAGGTTTTGAGTCTCTAATGACTCTGAGGCTATCTCATTTTCATTATAACAGAAGGAGAACTGATTAGATGAATCAGAACACCTTAGGCCAAGTGATACAATTAGCAACACCATAGCATCAAGTACATTTTAGGAAATCAAAATTTGTGGTAGTTATTAATCTATCACCTTTAACTGTGTTAATTAAATCAAAAAGGGAGATGAGCAGTATGAGACAGCAACAGAGTGAATGCAAGAGAGAGAGAGAAAGGACAGAGAAAAGAAAGAAGAAAAAAATGGAGAGAAAAACAAAAATTTGCAGAAAGTAAGAAAAGAAAATAAAGATAAGAGGAGAAAAATAACTCAAACCAATAAAACTAATTTTGGAAATAAAAATTAAAATGTAGGGCTTCCTTCAGGGTATGTCTCTCCTGTCACAATAGACAATGTGGGTAGCAGTGTGCAGATATAAATCAATGAGTCTCAACAAGTCAGTCACATACCCATGAGATTCAGGCAGATTTCTGGCTGCAAGTCCCAAGTTGAGCTCCCTGTCCTCCTGTGGGGTTGAACTCTGCAGGGTTGTACTGCAGGTTCCAGCTGCCCTTCCCCTGAAGGTAGTCCCAGTTCCGATGGTAGGTGATGATCCCTCTAACTTACTCAGTATGGTGGTCTGGTGTTCTGGTGTCCCCTGTGTCTTTGTAGTGTGGAACCAGGTGGCAGTACAGCCAAGAGGCCAGAGGAGTGTGTGTGTGTGGGTCCTACAGGCACCTGTGCAGCTAAGTGGATTGCTGCCGGGGACGGATGGGGTGAGTTCTCTGTGACCTCTCTGGCATCAGCATCCACAGATGTGCCTGGCTGGGACAGGCTGGATGGGCTGGGCTCCCTGGGACTGAGGACCCTTCTGCAGCATCTGCGGATGTGCCTGGCTGGCGCAGGCTGGATGGAGTTGGTTCCCTCCTGTTGGTTCTCTTTTATTCCCCTTCTGTTTAATCAGGAACATGATAAGGATGTCCACTATCACCATTCTTATTCAATATAGTTCTAGAAACATTAGCCATTGCAATTAGACAAGAGAAAGAAAGAAAAGGAATAAAGACAGAAACAGAAGTTATTAACATTATTTGCAGATAACATGATACTCTACATAGAAGAACCCAAAAACTCCACCAAAAGACCCTTAGATTTAATAACCAAATGTAATAGCATAGCTGGGTACAAAGCCAACACTCAAAAATCAATAGCATTTTTATACACAAAGAACAAGCTCACTGAGAGAGAAATTAGGAAAGAGCACCTTTCACAATAGCATCCAAAAAAAAATGAAAGAGCTAGGAATCAATCTAACAAAGGAAGTAAAAGATCTTTACATTGAAAACTACAAACCACAGTACTCTGAAAAAGGAGACCTAAAAGGATAGGAGAAAATTGAAAAATTTCCTTTGTTCTTGCGTAGGAAGAGACAATATAGTGAAAACGGTTATACTTCCAAAATTGTTATGCAGATTTAACACATTCCCAATCAAAATACCAATAGCATATCTCACAGAATTAGAGAAAACAATTGTAAAATTCATTTGGAACCAGAAGAGACCTAGCATAGCAAAAACAATTCTGGGCTACAAAAGCAGAGGCAGGGGGCATCACAGTCCTTGACTTGAAATTGTATTACAAAGCTGTAGTAATACAAACAGCATGGTACTGGCAAAAAAATCCCCCAAACAAACAAAAAATCCCAGACCCAAGGATCAGTGGAACAGATTAAAAGATGCAGAAACAACTCCAAACACACTCACCCACCTTATCTTTGACAAAGAAGCCAAACACCTTCACTAGAGGAAAGATAATCTTTTTAATAATTGGTACTGGAAAAATTGGGTTTCAACTTGCCTAAGATTAAAACTAGACCCATATCTTTCACCACACATTAAACTAAAATCAAAATGGATCAAAGATCTAAATATTAAAACAGAAACATTAAATCTTCTGAAAGATAGAATAGGTAGAGCTCTTGAAGACATTGATGTAGGGAAGACTTCAATGAGAACAAAACCCTGATAACACAGAAAATTTCACAAAGAATCAACAACTGAGTCCTCATCCTACTAAAAAGTTTTTGCATAGCAAAAGAAACCACAAATATAGTGAAGAGAAAAGCCACAGTGTGGGATAAAAATTTTGCCAGCTGTTCCTCAGATAAAAGACTAAAATCTAGCATATATAAAGAACTCAAAAATATCAAATCTCCTAAATTTAAAGACTCAATTGAAAAATGGTCCTCTGAAATGAATGGGCATCTGAAATGACACTTCTCAGATGAAAAATTAGAAACAGTAAATAAGTATATGAAGAAATGTTTAACATCATTGGTCATTGAAGAGATGCAAATTAAAACAACACTGAGATTCCATCTCACCCCAGAAAGAATGGCTGATATCAAGAAATCAACCAATAAAAAATGCTGGTGGTGTTGTGGGGAAAAAGGAACCCTTTTCCACTGTTGGTGGGGGTTTAGATTGTTGCAACCACTGTGGAAATCAGTATGGAGTTTCTTCAAAAACTAAAACCAGGGCCGGGGATTTAGTTCAGTGGTTTCACCGCCTGCTGCGCAAGTGCAAGGACCTGAGTTTGATCCCCGGTTCCAAAAAAAACCCCTCCTAAAACTAGAGGTTCCATTTGACCCAGCTATTCCCCTTCTTGGGATCTTCCTGAAAGAATTAAAAGCATCATACCACAGTAATATGCACACCCATGTTTATAGTAGCACAGTTTGTAATATCTAAATCCTGGAAACAGCCCAATGCCCATCAACTGATGAAGGAGATGTGGTTTTTATATACAATAGAGTACTACTGTGCCATAAAGATGGATAAGCTTGAGACACTTCCATCTCAGTGGATGCATCATGCTACCATACTCCTAAGTGAAATAAATTGGACACACATGTCTAAGTACTACATTGTTTCTCTGGTGTAAGAAACTGAAAGTGTAGATAAAGACCAACATGTATAATAGGTATTGAGAAATGGGAAGAAAATGTTCAAATTGGAAGGGCAACAAGGGAGAGTGGAGAGGGAAAGGAAGGAAAAGACAAGAAAAAAAAGAATAGAAGTAAAAAATGGAAACAATGCTTTTGTAAATAAGGAAGATAATAGAGGTTGATGGGAGGAGAGGGGGAATGGGAAAAAAGAAGAATGAAGATATATCATGTACAGGTACAAATTCCCTATGATGAATATTATCATCATGTGTATCTAAAATATATCATTAAAATTTAAGAAAATCCTCATAAAATCCATTCTTACATAGAAACCACAGTCTTTAGTATTTGTGAAAAATGAAATTTAATATTTGAATAAATATAATTTTTCAGATGTTTATTCTAGAGATAAAAAACAAAGGATTTTAACCTTACTAACAGGAAATAGAGGTTTCTATAGCAACTCAACTAGTGCCAGCTTTTTCTTTTTCAACATGAATTTTCCAACAGAAGGATATACAGTTTGGCTGCCAATTTCTATTTGGTTGCAATAAAAAAATAAATGTTATCAATTAAATATCACACACTAAAATTTTAGTATTCTTATTTCTAAAATATTGACACCTTACTTGCTCTTCCTAATTCTTCCTTTGAATTGGTTTACATCAAATAATAAATACATCACACCTTTGCTTATCTGAATAGAAGTGTCATGTGTCACCTATGCATTAAGTAACTTTCTAGTCTTTTCTTTTTATGAGTTATTAAAAGTTTTAATTGCTGCATTAAAGTCATTAAATTTTGGAAAAACTTTAGAATGTATATAAATTCAGTGTATGGCTCAAAGGATTTTTATAAAGTTCACATACCTAACTACCATTCAGATAAGAAATAGATGATTCTAGCAACATATAATCCAACATACATCATTTCCCCATCACTATATCACCAAGATAACTACAATTTTAATTTGGATTACCTTATGTTATTTGACTCTGTTTTTGAAACGTTATCAGTCAGCTTTCCTGTTATTGGGACAAAATACCCAGCAGCTACAACTTAAAGGAGGAGAGGTTTACTTTGTCTCATGGTTAAGGAATTCATTTTATGGTCAACAGGCTCCAAGGTAGAAAGCTGCTCACAGCCAGGGAGTGCAAAGAGAAGGGAGGAGCTAGGGGCAAAAACACACCCTTGAGATCACACCCCCAGTGACTTGCAGAACAATAAGTCAAATCTACCATACATTCTAACATAGAAAGTAGGAAACATCATTTAGATAAATTTCATGTTATGGTTTATACCTAAAATGTCCCACAAAGATTCATGAATTCAGTGGTGGGGATTTGGAAGGGGATTGGCTCATGGGGGTGCTATACTTGTAGCTCAATGTGCTGATAGGAGGTGGGGCCTGGTCAGAAGAGGCATGTCTCTGTTTCTCATATACAACCACTGCTCTCAGTTTTTCTATCATAGATTAGTTCTACCTATTTTAGAATTTTATATAAATGGAATCACACAGCACCTATTGTTTTGAATGGGGCTGCATGCATTTAGCTTGTCATATTTGAGATTCCTTCATGCTCTTATATGTAGTAGTTTGCTCCTTTTTTATTATTGAATAATATTTTATTAAATTGAATACACCACTATTTGGTCTTCCATTTCTGTTAATGGATATGGGGCTGTTTCCAGTTTGGGGGTCTTATAAATAAAGTAGTAATGAACATTTTTGTGCAAATTCTTTTGACACATGTGTTTCATTTCTCTTGGGTGAAGGAACACCTACAAGAGGAACTGTTAAGTCATGGCATAGGTAGGTGTTTAGTTTTCTAAGAAATTGCCCCATCTTTTCCAGAGAGGTTTATAATTTTATATTCCTCATTAACAATGCATTAGAATTCTGATTATTCTCATCCTTTCCAACATTCAGCATTGTCAGTCTTTTTAAATTTTAGGGATTTTAATAGGTGTGTAGTCATATTTCATTACAGTTTTACATATCTCTATGAATGATTACTCAGAAATTTTTCATTTGCCTATTGGTCTCCAAACCTGCAATTCTATATCAAGGATTCAACCAACCTTGGATCAGAAATGTTTGAAAAAAATTGCATTTTTACAGATTTTTTTCCTTGTCATTATTTCTTAAATAAAACACTATAAGAACTATTTGTATAGCATTACATTGCTTTGGTGACTGAATTGGAAATCAAGAGATATAGTATAGATGTAGTTTTATTTCTGGATTTTCCTCAGTTCCATTGGTGTATTTTGTCAAATCTAATGTAGGGTCATATGAGATATTGATCACTGTGGCTCTATAATGTCTGTCAACTCTACCCTTTTTAGAGATTAATTTGTATAAGCTAGATTTCTATATACTAGATGGTTTATATTAATTTTAGAATCAGCCTGTAGATTTCTAAAATAAAGAAAAAAGGAAGGAAGGAGGGAAGAAAGGAGAAAAGGAAGGAAATACAGGAAGAAAATTAAAGTTAATTCCTAGTAAGATTTTTACTGGTATTGTATACAATATAATTAAATTTTAAAATTTACTGCAATAATAATAAAAATATCAATAAGTAGAATTTGACAAAGTGGTTATACTTTGAATGATAAAAAAACCATAGCAAGCCAAGAAAAAATTGAAGAAGAAAAAAATAGAAGCTCAATCAAATATTAAGAGTTATTTTAGGTCAGAGTTGTTTAAACACTGTTGTATTATAGCTAGGGAGGTTATAAATAGATCCATAAATATGAAAAAACTTTCTGTATGGCAGAAGGACATTACAAATTAGTAAAGAAATCTAGACTTTTCAACATACTGTTCTAGGACAATTGGCTTGTTACATGGAAATATATTAAAATAGATTCTATTCTTGCCTCTATCTATGGACTAAGATAAATATCAAATGATTTATGACCCAAACATTGTCATCAAAATTTAAAATTTTTGGAGGAATCATAGCAGAATAGGCTTCATGACTTTGAAATACAATTTTCTTAAATGAGACAGAAAATGTCAATTCATAAAAGGTGATGGCAAAGATTTGACTATATTAAGTTTAAAAATGTTCATGAGTCAAAAGTACCATAAAATGTGACATGATCTGCTTCACACTGTGCAATAATATTTGTAATGAACTAATTACAAAGAATATATATATTCCAGATAATGTACATGTAATAAGCACACAATATTTGTACAATATTATATAAAATAATTACAAAAAAGACAAACTGCAACGGAGAATAAGCAAAGTAGATGGTGGTAGATGGTGTTCAGGGATTGCTGTTGTCATTTCTTTCCTTCCTTCTGTGCTGCATGCTGCTGTACTCACTTAGAGAGGGACCTTATGTTTTTTATCCATGAAACTATGGTGGTTTTATGAATTGTTTTGACCAATAAAATGCAGTAGTAATCATGCTTATTTACATTATAATAAAATAAATAATATAATAAAATTAGTTATTTACATAAGCAAATGGCAGAAAAATCTGACAAAACAAAATGAAAAGATGCTCAGCCTACTGATAATGAAGAAAATGAAGACCCCAGTGACACCATATCACAAACATCAGATAGGCACACTTATGGAGCCTGGCAGTGTAAGATGAGGATGTTGATGGTGTCATGCACTGCTGGGTGCAATATAACTTGGTACAAATACACTAGGGAACAATTTTGCAATATTCAGACAAAATAAAAGTGAATATTTTTTCAAACTTAGCAATTCTCGGTCTATCTTTAGACTTTTTCCCATATCCCCTTGGGTACACATATGAGACTGTTTAGCTTCACATTGTTTATTAAAATGAAATATTGGAAATCAACTAAATTTTATCATTCAGATAAAAAGAATTGTGACTCTTTTTGTACAAATAAAAAATCAACTTGTAGAATAATAAGTTACATTGATTGAATGCTTGTATAGGTTTGGGGACTAAGTTGTTTTGATGTATTGTTTCATTTTAATCCTCATAAAACCTCCATGAGTGTTATTGTCTTCACCATTATCATTGCCATTTTATAGAGAAGTACGGTATATTTCCAAGATGTATGGTTAGTTTGGTGGTTAACAGATTGTCAACCTGAGTGGGGAATGCCCAGCTCAATTGAGTCAGCACGGTTCTGAGTGTGGCAGACCACTTTAGAGAGGAATTTTGTCAGAATGGTATAAAAGGAGAATGGGAGGGAAGGATTTCAACTGAGTTTTCTTAGAAGAGTTTCATTGTGGTTGATTTTGCTCGGAGGAGCTACGGCTGTTCTCTTTGAAGGCGCTCTGGTCTTTCCCTTCACCTTGGGCGTCCTCTCCTGGCTTTTGGAGCAGATTCTTCAGCTTCCAGGCACTGACCTTTCAAACTCTTTAGGCTCTAGTGCCATCCCTTTGACCTTGAGGTGCAGACCCCTAAGTCTTCCGTTGTGGATCTTCGTTCCGCCTTCTGATGCAGACTCGTATGGAACATTACAGTGGGTTCCAGGCCCTCAGCTGGATCCTTTGGATCTCTAGTGGTTGGACAGATCTTCTGAACTCTTCTACATCTTACGATGTGGGCAGCCATTGTAGGTCAATCTTGTAAATATCTGTGTCCTGCATTAAGGGCATGTGCAGTCTTTTAAAGAGCCTTAAAGTACCCCAGCCCTGCAAGCTCTTCTAAGCACTAATACAGTTAGTAAATGTAATAGCTTGGATTTGAACTCAATTTATACTTTTAATAACTATACTGTGCCCATTTCAGAGAATTGCTGAGGACCTCTGAGGAATCCCCCTGAGGAATGCCACTTGTTAGTCTCCATGCCAGAGATTGCTGGATGACAGCATACACCTGATTTTCTCTTTCTGAGTCCCTATTTATACCAAGCCCCTAAGAACAAGGTTTGTCCAAGTGTGCATGTGTAAGAAAAGGCAGAAGTGTGTACAGAAAGGGCAGTGTTAGCTTATTTGAGAAGATAAATATCTTGTTATATAAATTTCTTAAGGTTTGTAAATTGGTCTATCAAAAGAAAAATAGATTTTTTAAAGTAAAGGAAGAGTGTAACCTTGTGTGCGGGAGGCCACAATCAAATCATTAGGCTTAATACTATAACTATAATAATATGTAGGCTTTTTGTAAAGGCTTAATGAAATGGTGTATTTATAAAGTACCTGGTGCACAGTAGGCACTCCGTAAACATCCTCTTCTTTAATGAGAAATTCCCAGTGCAGTACTATTGTTTATGTTACCACTTCAATAAACCATGGGCTTTCATAGAAAGCCCTTGAAGTGTGCATTTATGAATTTGTTTCTGATGATTTCAGCATATTCAAAGTATACAAGCAAAGAAACAAGAAATGGTAATGGATTTTGAGTAGCTGTACAAAGTCAGCAGCCAGAAAGGTGTCTGAGAACCTGTGAAAATATATTAGTAAGTGGAGGAAAGCAGAGGTCACTTATTGGCTAAGACCAAATAAAGTTTTCAGAGTTAATTATCCCTATCCGGGATATGCCCTTGAAAACAATCATGAATTTGTCACTTTACTGGGAGAATATTTATTCCTGTTTGAGATGACAAAGAACAGCACTGAACAAAACAAAAAGCTCAGCCTTGAGGAGGCCCAGTGCCAGATAGTAAACACATACATGTGTAAGACATGTGTGGCGTCAGTACTGGGAGAGATGGAACAGGAAAGGGATTTGTGGAGCAGATTAAGTGCCAAGAATTGTGACTGTTGGTTGGACAAGGAGGTCTTACAGAGAAGTGGCATTTGGGTAAAGACCTGAGGAATGTGTGTGTGTGTGTGTGTGTGTGTGTGTGTGTGTGTGTGAAGGGAAGACTATTCTGAGGAGAGAGAATGCACAGGCCAGAGAGTCTGTGTGAGTTCTAGAAGCAGTAAAGGGACTAGTTTGCTTGAGCATGTAGCCAGGGAGAGTGAGGAGAAAGGCTGTCTGCATTACATACCACTCAGGGTCATTGGCTGGTTTCTAAGTGAGCTGAAAACCATTGAATGATGCTGTCTGAATGGCTTCTCCTGCACTGACATGTTGAAGTTCTAGCCTCTAATGCAAGTATATTTGGAGATCAAGTCTTTGAAATGGTTATTGAGGATAAATAAGGTTATAAGGGTTCAGCCTGCTAGAGTTTGAATATTGGGACCTTAGTCCCCAATGCAATGGTGTTGAGAGGTGAGACCTCTAAGAGCTGATTAGGCTCAACAATATTATTATACTATGGAGGCCCATATTCTGGGCTGATCAACACATGTATCAAGTAGCTGAGTAGCATACTCTAGCTGAGCTTTAAGAAAGTCCCTTTGCCTGCCTCATGAGAAATAGATTACAATTCAAGGTCAATGATATATAAGTGGTATGCTGATTATTAAGGGGAAATAACAAGAAAAGGTTTTTCCATGTTGAATACATTCACAGTTATTATTTTTGAATATTTTTTATCCTGTGTTGTTTGAATTCATGAGTGTGGAACCCACAGCTAGGGAGGGTTGGTTGTGTATATTTATTGTAGGTATCTCTAGAATTCCAAATTTGTGTAAAATACCTCTTTTAATTCTGAATAGGTGAAACTAGGGGGAACAATACAGATTCCTAGGCTATTTCTATGTCCCATACTATATATTACACTTTTCAGATTCTCTTGACTATGACATTCTTCCATGTCTTTGCTGCAGGTCAAATTCTTTCTCTTCTTCCAATCTTCCCAAGTTCAAACTTTCTGTGAAGTCATTTGGGAATCTCTAGCACTTACTCAGAGTTTCTTCTGTAAATGAATTATTATTTGAAACAAGTAATTTTCCTGTAATTTACATACCATCTGTCTTAGTTACTTTCTCCTTGCTGAGACACAATGCCCCACACCCACACGTTAAAGGAGGAAAGGTTTATTTTAGTTAACAGTTTACAGAGGTTTCAGTCCATAGTTGGCTGGTTTCAAGGCAGAGCAGGATGACAGAAGAGAAATAGTCCAAGGTAGGGTGTGCAGCAAGGAGTGAGAAGGGAGCCTTCTATGCACTTTTATCCTACCCAGGTCACAAGCCTATTCAATGGTGCCACCCACATCCTGGGTGGGTCTTCCCATTATCCACATCCACAGCTATGCTAAACCAATCAGTGGGCTAATGTAGTTATCATACCTTTAATCCAGTATCACACACCCATCATCCAGCCACCTCCCGAAAGCCCCACCTATGAATACATAATTCTTTAGGGGGACATCCAGATAACATCTAGATAGAAATACCATCCTATAGTTCACCAATTATTTTATCACTTTTATTATATTATTTCTTTTGATGCATTTACCTACCTAGGTTATAAATTCACTGAGGAGAGTAATCATATCTTAATTTATTTTATATTCCTAAGACTATGGAGACAATAAATGGTTAAAACTTTGGCTAGGTAATTAGCCTTTGTGAAATAGAAAAGCAACTATCCATCCACCTCTAAAATAAATTGTACAGATAATTTGTTGCTGTAAGGAACAATTTGTTTCAACACTTTAAAAATAATTTTTTAAAGAGAGTGTTTTCATAATAATATTAAATTAGAAATGTATTTTACTGGAATATCTTCTTGTTGCTTTATGAAATAAAGTCATACGTAAGGAGGGGGAATTTTTTCTGAACAAATGCCAACAAAACATTCCTAGTAATTACAGTACCATTCTATTCTGAGAAATAGACATGGATTCAAAACAAAATGCATCAATCAGAGTGCTGGTAGGGAGTATGGTATCTGGGTCAGAATTTCTTGTGTTCTTTTTTTTTTTTTTACAAGAGTACTAATTTCAGTACTTTAAAGTATTGGATTATTTTGTGATTCTCAAACTGCCTTCATACCATAAGGCCATTTCAAAGGTAAATTCTAGATATTTTTATAGCTTCCCTATTTGTTTCTGTGAACATTTTTCCAGACATATGAAAATTTTGTTGTTAATCCCTGCAAGAAAGGAAATAAAAAAAATTAAGGTGCCAAATAAGCAATTTCTTACCTCCTTACAATAGTTCATTAATTCATTCGGCAATTACTTACTTAATGCAAATGTAGGCCAGACAGAGTTATGGACAAAATAGAGAATGTTAATTCTCCACTCTCAGCTGATTCATTTAATAAGCCTGAATTGAACAGTAACTCCCTATGTAATTAATAGTAGAGAGTTCACTTTTGATAGATCTGTAAAGTGACTGCGTTATGGATTATTACCACTTCAGCTGTAGGCAGATTCTAAAGTTAGACATTATTCACTCTCTAACCTCTCTAAATCTGTTTCAGAGCTTCGCTAAAATAGCATGATACTTTATGTACAGAACTGTTTTAAGTTTCTTTTATTTTCAACATTTCTGATATCAAATGCATGCCTCCCATACCAACCAATCATGATAATTTGACCACCAACTAGGTACCTTACAATTTTATTTAATTTGATGCTAACTACCCAGAGTTAGTGCAGACCCAATGCACTATCCCCACTAAAGATGGCAGTGGAAAGTATTGGGTAGGTGGGTACCTACACATTTTTCTGACTTGGCTCAAAGTTTAAGATTTCTAACAGGCCCCTCTTCAATTTGGTCATTTCCTAGAGAGGTCCTTTCAACTCAAGGAAACACTTATGATTGCTGGTTTATTATGAAGTATATTATAAAGGATATAAATGAACAGGTTGACAAAGACTGACCCTGGTCATCTTTCTGGTAAATTGTCCCATCCTGAAACTCTCTGGGGCCCCCTAGCCAGTGGTCACTTACCTGACCCCCTTATCACTCTGCAGACTTCCAAGGGTTTTAAGAGCTGTATGCTAGGAACCAGAGATGAACAATAAAGATGAGCACTAAATATTAATTTTAAGTACATCACATGATTCTTTATTGTACTATTTGCTTCCTTGGGTTAGTCAGCTTTCTATCCCTGTAACAAATCCTTGAGACAATCAACTATTAAAAGAAAACTTTTATTTTTGGCTTACAGTTGGAGGTTTCAGTTCATGGTCAGTTGGTCCTGTTGCTTTTGGGCCTAGAGAGAGGCAGCACATCATGGCAGCAGTGCATAGAGGAGAAAACCTGTTCATCTCAAGGCTGAAGACAAAATAAGACAAGGGGAAGGGACTGGGGTCCCCCTTCCCCATTCAAAGGCCTGCCCCTAATGACTTGAAATGCCCACTAAACTCTACTTCTTAAAGACTCCACCACCTCCCAGTAGAATAGTATTGAAATGGGGACCATATTTTTAACATATGGGCTTTGGAGGGCATTGTATATCCAAACTAGGTCAGCACCCTACTTTAGATTTTAAGTTCTGTGATTATCAGAAACTTTATCACCAATGCCCCATCAGAGGTTAGCACATACTGCTGGTATGGACTCTTTGTTGGTGAACAGAAATATGTATGATTTTTGTAAGATCTCTCATGGAAAAGTCTGTGCGATATTTAGAATATACCTATAGGCTTTGTTCTCTCTTTTACTGAAAAATTCTGCCAAGTCTCCCTGAAGCAAAATTTGCTTTAATTGTGTTCACCAAATTACAGATATATACAGGGTCCAACAAATGCCTAATTTAACTTGAAAACTAATACGTTTCTGTAGGTGTTCCTGTATCTTCTTGGATGTATTTTGCTATTTGGAAAGTTTTCTGTCATAATTCCAGTGGACGTGCAGAGGTTCCCAATTTTGCTTGGATTTGCATTATTCGTTTAGTAAAGTAAGGCCAGATGTGCTTTGATAGTTTAAAGAATATACATTCAGATACCAAATGTGCCTCTATTAAATTACCAATTGAAGGCAATAAATATGCTGCCATTATAGCTCACTTTCATTAAAAATCTGTCTCTAGGCAATTCATCTTTATTAATATGTGACTATTTTCCTTGAAAATGGCCAAGGTATTTTGGCCAAGAAATGCAGACTCCTTGCTAAGTGAACAATTATTCATCTATACATTTGGTAACTCTTTGGAAACAGTTTTTATTCAACTGGCAATGTAATAATGTCTTTTCCTTTATATTTTTATCATTATTTAATATTAATGAGTGTGATTTTAACATAGACTGTAGAATTTAAGGTATAAAAAAATTAATGTCATAATCTCAACACTAGTAATACTGTAATGTACTTTTGCACCATTTTCCTGTGCCTTTAAAATGATCTTTACTAACATTGCCCACTCAGCATTCCATCAAGTGAAATGATCAGTGTCACTTAGGAGAATGTTAAAAATCATTTACTAAAGGGGAAGCCAGACACAATACGACTCTTTTGTCTTATACCTGCTTTAAATTTTTGAGCATTAAAATTATCGGAGTCACACTATGAGCAATAGCTTTGGGCTTTCCCTTGTCCATTTGTGCCTTATAAAACATGTAAAGCAATGCTCTTCACATTTGACTTTATCTGGGCCATGCTATAGATCTGAATGTTCCCCAAAGGCCATGTGTGAAAGGCCTGGATATCAGCCTGTGGTGCCAATGGAGGGTGTGGAGAGACAGGGCCTAGTTAGGTCACTGAGGGTGTGCCCTTGCAGGAGGTTGGAGCCAGACCATCCCCCTTTCGCTTTTCTTTCTGGCTGCCACAGGTGAGAGCTTTCTCTGCCACAAGCTCCTCCAATGATACACTGCCTCACCACTAGCCCACAAAGCAATCAACTGTCTTACCATGGACCAAGCCAAAACAAACCTTTCCTTCTTATAAGTTGATTACGTCTGATATTTTGTTATAGTAATGGAAAGCTGGCTAATATAAGCAAATAACAGTGTCTCAATAAGCTTGTTGGCTTTCACTAAGGGTGACTCACCCTGATTCCAGCTCATTTGTCTCTTATACAAGTCTTATTCAACTGTCAGCACTAAATAAGCATCCTCCAAATACTTACTGGAAGAATATGTCTAGCTTTTTGTCTCTAATAGTCATCAAATCTTCATTGTTGGAATGACACAGCTTGTTTTATGTGCTATGTATTCTAAAATTTTCCCCTGAATGGTATCAGATCTTTAGGGAGCTTGCTATCTCTTCTATGTTGGCTCTTGTATGATTGAATTTATTGAAATAAAAAACTGATGTTACCAAACCATGAGTTTTATTATAAAAAATACCCGCAAGGAATCCATTATTGTATCCTTACATAACCTTGTTCTCTTTATGAAGATTTCAGAAATAACTGCTCTTCTCAGCACTTGCTTTGTATTTACCTTGTAAAGCTTATGAATTGCTTAGCTGGGAAGGATTCTTTCTATAGTAGATGTAAAAGCTTATTACAGAATAACTTTAGGATCTCCACTGTCTACCTGGGGATTAGAGAAAAAGCAAGGCAATTTTCTTAGTAAACATTTACTACACTGTTGGGTTTCTCTCTTTCATATCATATTCCAATTCTTACTTTTCTTTAGTTCATGTCCTTTTATGATGTTATAAGTCTTTCATTATAAGAACCTGTCAGAAGATATAGGAAAAATCAAACACAAACTCAGTATCTTCTCTACTCTCACTCAACCACAAGCTTAATCTGATCCCACAGTTTGAGGGCTCAGTCCCTAAGACTGCTCCTCCCCGCCCATGCCATCTGCAAGCTTGAGGATGTAAGTTGTGCTTCTGCCAACTTCCTACAAATCAGGATTCCCATAGCTCCCTCCTCTGGTTCACTTTATTTCCTACAGTGGCTCACAGGACTTAGGGAAGCACAGCAGGCAGTTTATTACAAAGGACATTACAAAGGCAACTGATGAACTCCAGATGAAGAGCAGGACAGGGCAAACAACAGGAGAAGCAGCATGGGGTTTCTATGCCTTCTCCAGGAGAGGCACTCTCCAGGAATATCTACCTGTTATACAACCAAAAAATTATCTGAATCCTGTTCCTTAAGATTTTTGTGGAGGCTTCATTGGATTGACACATTGATTGATTCAGCCATTGGCCACGGGAGATCAACTTATCCTTTAACTGTCTTCCCTTTCTGGAAGTTGAGGAGTGAGGTTGAGAGTCCCAACCTTTTCCTCCTCACTTGGTCTTTCCTGTGACCAGCCCCATCCTGAAGCTACCTAGCAGCTGCCAGCCATCAGTCATCTCATTAACATAGTAAGAGCACCTCAGAGAGGCCAAGGATTTTAGGGATTCTATACCAGGAAACTGGGATAAAGAGAAAGTATTATTTCACAATACCGCAATCTTATACACTTTTTTTTTTTTGGTACCAGGGATTGAACTCAGGTCCTTGAGCTTGCGCAGCAGGCAATGAAACCACTGAGCTAAATCCCCAGCCCCTTATACACTTTTTAAAAAGCCTTTTTGAAGTGATATTTTTTACATTAATAAAGGGTAATTTAAACTTTGACTTCAAGTTTAATTTTTCTTCCTTTAAGAATAAATTGATGTAATCTAATAACTACAAAATTTGGTTTGTGAGTGTTGATTTTATTTTTATTTTCTACACTTTTAATGTGTACTTTTAAGTGAGGATATTTGTAGAATGGATTTCAGTTATAGCTTTAAATTTATAGTCCTGGGAGATGTTACATACATGACCACAATCATCACCCACAACTAATATACTCTCAGAGTTTGGAGGGACTCCTTACATAACAGAAGGGCTTGATTAACATTTTTGGCGGAGGTAGACTTAGAGCCCAGATTACTTGACTCCGTGTAGCCTAGAATGTATGGAAGACACTGCTATGACTCTGGGTTTATGGAATTGAAAAAAATAAATAAAAGAGCTTTTATTGAGGGCTGATCATCAAGGATACAAGAGGCAAGCAAAAGTTTGTCATAGGGAATTTCTGGGATAGGATTATTGATTGAATGAGTCTGAAGAGGAAGTTTTAAGGTTCTTTTGCACAAGGTGTAGACAGTTATCATGCCTCTTTGTGGGTTGCATGTTCCTTTTTACCAGGAGTTTAGGTTCAGTTTGAGAGATTTTGAGCTTGTGACATCAAGAGGTCAAGGACTGGGCAGGCCAGCTCCTTTGTGTGCATCTAATACTGGTAGTTGGGTTTTTTATTGATTGTGGACAAGTGTTGGAGTTATTTCCTGTAAAACAGCTTAAAGATAATTTATTACTTAAAAGATTTACAACTGAGTATTTTGGAGTCCTAGCCAATTTCAAAAACTTGCTCCTTTTATTCACTTCTTTTACCAGTAAATATCAGTTCCATTTCAAAAATATTTTGTAAATACTTATACATGAAAAGCACACTAGACTTCCTGATTCCTGGAAGTTTTCAATCTGATAGGAGATAAGATTAAAACCAAATAACCAGAAAGCTGGAAAACACAAACACAGTGCATATTGAATAAGTTACTGAGTTACTAAGTTACTGAGTGCTGTGGCCTCCAAGATGACAGATAGTGTGAATTTGGGGACAGGAAGAAGCTAGATAGGAGCCATAATGCTGATTTACAATATGTGCTAGTTTCTGACTGACAGAGACTGAGAGTAGGTAATAGGGCTGGCAGGCAAGCTCGCATGGTAGACAGAGTGAGAAGGGCACAGGGGATGATCTGTGAGGAAGGTGCCCAGTACCCTTGGGACACAGGAAGCATGAACTGGAGCACTGAGGTGCTGCTGGTGACCCTTCACCTCCATGAAGACCATTAGGTCCCCATTGTGAAAAATCATTCCATGGATAAGCCAGTTTCCCCAAAAGAAAACTACAAAGCTAGAACACTTTAAATGTGTGAGCATACAAATCACTTGGGGATCTTTAAAGTACAGCTTCCTATTCAAGACTGGGGTTAGCCTGGGATTCAGCATTTCTGAAGTGCTCTCAACTCATCCCAGTGCTGCTGGCTGGTAGCAAGGCTCTGAGAAGTCACTAGCAGTGATGGTGCCTAGGGTGGATTTGCAAACATAGCTTGCAAGCCCATTATTTGGTCTCAGGCAACCATTAAAATGTCTGGATGAATGATTATAACAGGTCAAGTATGCATTCCAAGAAGAGAGGTCTACTAGCCCTAAGCAGGTAGATTAGAAGGCTTTAAGACAAGAGGTTAGGAAACCAGGTATTATTCCATTCTTGTAACACATTGGGAGGATGGTGATGTTTTTGAATAGGTTAGTTAAAATGCAAATGCAGAGCATGGCTTTATTTGTTAAATATGTACAGAATTAGGTAGTTTATTAGATAAAAGGTCAAAAGAAAACCAGAGATCTCAGCCATCTTAATGATTTCAGTTTTTAAAACTTATGTCACTGAATTTTACCTGATACCTGGTTATGGTAGACACTTCTTTGTTAACATACCTCTGTCATATAGCACCTGGGAAAAGTCTACTGCCCCATTCCATTCCACCACTGTATCTTATGACAGTGGGAAGATCTGGGTTTTTGTTTTGTTTTGTTTTTTTGGTACCAGGGGTCAAACTGGGGACCTTGCACTTGCGAGGCAGGCAGCGGCACCACTGAACTAAATCCCCAGCCAGATCTGGTTCTGTTATTGTCTGTTCTTCCACATTCTTTTGAAGAGTATATAACCTATAATGGCACTTTTGCTTTCTTCTTTTTTAAATTCATGACATTTCATTCCTAATTTAGCTAAACACTCCTTGGACTAAGAACAGCACTTTTTGTTGCCAACACAGGATGTAGTACCCCATACTTGAAAATATGCTTTTGAATGAGTAAGCTTTGAAAAAGATAGCATTGCAATTTCTCATCTGGCTCAGTTCAGGCATCCAAGAGTTACCCATGTTGAAACATCAGTTGCTTAGCATTGATTTGAACAGAGGGAAGACAGTGTGAAATTGGGAGCAAGCAGATCTGCTATTTACAAGTTAGATGGTCTTGTGGAAGTTACTTAACATTTGCAGGCTACTGAGCTGGCTGAAACCTCTACAACTTTCCTTTAAATGGAGATAAAATTGCCATCTTTCTTCAAAGACAGGCTTACTTTTGCTATGTAATGCTTTAACTGCCATACCAGGGATAAAAATGTGATTAGATTTGGGCACTTAAGTGAACTTTGAACACCATAAGAGAGCAAGAGCAATTTTAAAAGGGATATAATCATACCAAGTTGTTGACATCAGAGGGGAAAAAAAAGAATCTTTTTTTTATCATGACACTAGGAGTCCATCAGAACATGTATAAATCTTCCTGAAGAAGAAGGAAGACACATTTAGTGCTCTGACCAGCTAAGTCGCAAATCTGAATGTAATGGAGAGAAACTGGATTGAATTCAAATAGTTGCCATGAAAAATCTGTAATAATAAAGGTCTATTGAGATGAGTTCTATACGTATCTAGAAAAAGCTTTCTACCAACTGTAAGAAATAGGGTCACATTATTTCAAGGGGACTTTTTCCCATAATAAAATGTCACAATGGTTATAGAAAGTATAAAATGCTTGCCTTTGAAACATAACTTTTGGACTTAGAGGCTTTCATTTCTTATCACATTGTATAGACACATTTTGAAGTCCATAACATTTCAAATCCCTTTTATATTCATAATAGCCTGCACTTTTAAATTTTTAATAGGTACTTTCATTTCTAAAGAGAAAAATTTGTGCATAAAAACCATCACGCACTTGTCAATATAGTTTCCATAGAGTATTTAAAGGAGAAGCCTTCAGAGTTCTCAATTGGTTTGGAGTTAGCTTGGTTTTTCTCTTGCCTCTGCCTGTGCTATTATGAGATGAAACATTGGAATATTAGAAAATCAGGATCCATCCCAGTTGTGTATATAATACATGAAATAACTGTATTGTTTAATATCCTTAGTCAAGGAAAATGAGCCAGATTCTTTCTAATGCCCTGAGGAACCCTGATACTAAAGTAAGCTCTCCAGGTTCGCTGGAGTGTAACTGCTGCAGATAGCATTACAGCTTCTTTCAGTGCCTCCAGGGTGCAACCCGGAAGGGCTGGAGTCCATCTTCTGAAGTATCAGTAGATGTCCTCATCATTCTGGGTTTCTGAGAAAGCCTAGCTTTTGTAAAGTCTCCAACACAGTTGATAAAGTGCTGTTTTAAAATATCTTACATTTTAAGCTATGGATTAGTTCACACGTTTTGTGGTGACTGAGGTCACCCATCTTTCCAGTCTCACCTATACCACTGTCCCATGTTGTCTGTGCTCTGATAAAAATAGTTCCACTGTTTGTGTCTTGCTAGCAGGTTACTTTCTTAGTGAAGAAAATCTTTCCTCCTCTGTACTCTGGAAATCCTACGTGATCCAATTTCAACGTCACTTCCCAATGAAGGCTTCATAACCTCCTCCAGACAAGCTTAGTTGCCCTGTCCCATAGACCTCTGAACACACTCCCATTGTGACATCACACATGCTACAGTGTAGTGACTTATGACACATTACCACCACAGAGCGTGGGCAGAAACCGCATCCTATACTGTATCTCCTGGTCTCTGAGACTTCACACAGAATTGCTGTACCATAAGTGATTAGCAAATGTTTCTTTAATTAACTACAGCTTCAAATTGAGATTTTTCAAAATTTCCAAGAGTTTGCAAACCTAAGTGGCAACAGTACTACCTGTACAATCACTGCCTCCATCCGCAAAGCACATACTATGTACTATTCACTATTCTAAGGCTTAAAATATATTTTATTATTTAGAACTCAGAATGCCATACTAAATGGGATACTAATGCTTTCTCTAACACAATTCTATCAATATTGTAGCTACATGTTATTTTGCAAATACCTTTTTTATGAGATCCCAAAGTGTCTTACTCCACTACAAAATAAGTCTGAGAGGGGCCAGGGATTTAGCTCAGTGGTTCCACTGCCTGCCTTGCAAGTGCAAAGACTAGAGTTCGATCCCCGGTACCAAAAAAACGAAAGTCTGAGTTTCACCAAATTATTCTCTTCTATATCTCTCTCTATACACACATACATAGCCACATACTTTTTGAGTATATGTAATATTTACACATTATATATATATATAATTATCAAATATAAGTATTTTCTACCCAATCTGATTATAATTTTTACATCAATTATGCATTTAGTGGGCAGTCCTGAAAATTTAGCTAGTATAGATTATTCAATTATTAAATTAAAAATAGTGACATAGGTAATTTGTTCACTTATTTGCAAGCATTTGTTGAAGAACTACTGTGTATCAGACAGTAGTATAAAAATGCATAACTATGGTCCTCATCTTCTTGAACTTTATGACTTAAGACATGGAATAACTTCTAGGTTTAAAAAAGATTAAAGAGACGTTAACACATCTTTACTTGAAAGTTTGTCTCAGTATGACAGCAATACTTTCTATTTCTAGCATAGTCAGGTTCAAATATAAAGTTGTTGGCTAGGAAATCTGTATTGTTTCAGAGATACACTGAATGCTTTTATTATTTTCTTAAGATCATTTCATAGACCTATGGCCACATTCATTTTCAAGAGCACAAGAGAATGTTAGCATAAAAAGAGTCGTTTTTCATGAATATCTTTAGTTGTATTGTCCTGGTTTCCTCAATGTCCTAAACTGATTCAAAACATTTACCCTTCATGGTCATTTTGATTTTTGGGAAGAGCCAGAAGTCATACAGTGCCTGGTCTGATGAATAAGGTGGATAAGGACACACTATATTGTTTTTGCTGGACTGCCTTTCTGTTGTTGGATGGCATATACCAGCAGCTTTTACTATATTTTTAATCATGCTTCACAAAGGCATTCATAAAAGAGCACTTCCAGAACTGCTTCAGAAAGTGTCAAGAAGCATGGGAGACATGTGTTTGAAGTGAGGGAGAGTATTTCTAAGGATTAATGGCAATGGGTGTCTTTTAATGTAATATAGATTTTCAGTTTAAACATTCACCACATAGCTGGTTCACAACTTATAACTTGCTAAACCTATCTTTCAACTAAAACCAGAAATATAGATAATGCTTAATTTGCAGAAAAATAATGTTCTTTTTCTATAGAATTACAGAAACTAGTCCCCAGAGGTTTAGGCTGATTGCAATTGAAGGATGTCCTGGCCAGAAAAAAGCACAGACCGATGAAGGGCTGACTCACCACATGGCCTTTCTGCAGTGTTCCCTGGGTCTCCTCTCCCCCTCTGTAAGTGACCTTTCACATTCCCTAAGGAGGCCTTTGAGATAATAGCTCCCCCACCTTCTCAGGATGGTCCTTCAGGAAACCTGATTTCTTTCCCAAGAACTCTTGTCTCTTGAATATTAGCTTTTGAGTTGTGAGCAGATTGACTTGGGTCTGGAATTCCATTCGCCAGGAAGAGAGAGCTGTCTAGTGTCACACTGTTGATGTCAGCACTGACAGTTGAATGGTGTGAACCTACTTATCATTAGGACCTACTGTAGAGATACTTCAATAAACAAGAAAGTGAAATCCCTGTTTTCCAGGAGCTACATCCTTGTGGACAGTGATGAACAACTGAATATTATTCAATGATTTTTGATAACAATAAATGCCAGGAAAAAGTTAATGGGGTGAAGAAAGTAAGTGAAATTGGATTTCAGCTCATGGCAACACTTTGGACAGCAAGTGGGGTGAATATAGATATGGTGGCTTCCAGACAGGGACCCCTTTCCTGTGCCTTGTGTACAGTGTAGACCATCACTCATCCACCCTATTTATCTTCCATTATTTGTGCACAGACTTAGTGTTCTCACATTAGTATGTGAAAGAACATCATCCTATAGTGAGAGTAATTAGAGAATCACTACATTTTATCACATCTGGATTAAAAGAGCTTTTGAATTTGGGGGAATGAAAAAGAGAGAAGGCAGGGGCCTTGACAAACAAGAAAATATCTTCTCTTCCCTTAAAATTAGCAAACTGATGAAAATAGTTTAACCCCAAAGAACCACATTCTTTACTTGAAAGCTTTCTTTGCCAGAGACTACTGTCATTTTTCCAACATTTACACAGAAATATCAACCATATTTAGGCCCTTTATAAACTACTACAACATTCCACTTAATAATTTATAATTGAAAATTCAGAAAGACAAAGGAAGTTTCTCAAATTTGCACTACTTGCTAATAATGCGAATGAAATCCAACTCGGGTCACATTGTAATGTGCCTGTTTTCCCTGCCAATCAGGTGGTACATTTTATACAATGGAGCTACCTAGTGTCTTCAAACCTTTACCCTTTCAACCTTTCTTCCTTTCTTATAGGCAAGAAAGGTTTGGTAAATTCTACTTTACTCTAGCATTGTAAATCATATTGTTAAAGAAATCTGTAATTGATCAATTGTTTCAACTTTCTACCTACTATTTTGTAAAGAAAGCTTTGAAGTGTTTTTAAAAATCTTATTCTTTTATTGTTCCTGCTGAGATATCATCTCATTTTATAACAAATCCAACTTAGCTACCAGAAAAACTAGAAGATATAAAGTATTTGCACAACCCATATATTAACCACTCAACTTAGATAAATTGAAAGTTACATAGGTGGCTGGTCAATATACACAAGAAGGAAATTCTGATACACTTACAAAAGCTGGAATGTCTACGAGGTATAACTTAAAATTTTACCATAAATAAATGATTCATGATAAAATATGTGATCATTTTTCTCTTCATTTGTAAAACCTTAACACTTTAAAGAAAGATTATTGAATCAACAATGCAACCAGAATGATAATAAGCTGTTTGAGTTTTATGGCCATCCCTTTTTCTGAAATTTACCAAACTGCTGTGTTCACAAGGACATTGTCAATTTATTTGAAATTGTTTTACTCCAACATCTTCTTCTGTCCTCCTGGGTTCTCACAGTTGATGTTTCAAGATGAAGCAAATTTTGGAAAATAAAAGAATGGAGCTATTTTTCAGGCCAATTCTCTTTATATAAGGTCATTTGTTTACCTCCTGGGAAAGTGGGGTGAATGCTAGTGGTACTGGCTCAGGTTTAGGGGTGAGCAGTTAGGTCCAGCTTAGGATGAAGACATTTTTAACTTTTCAGTTAACATTATAGATCCAAATCATATTACTTCTTCATCACAAATGGACTATAAATGATTTTCTTTAGTCGTATTCTGTGTGGTAGTAAATTGACTTCTCTGCTACGGTACCAAATTTCCTCCTCTGGATGGAGTAATAAATCATTCAAAATCTTGTCTGCCACTAGATTGGGAATCCCTCACTGGGTAAGGACAGTATCATATTCCTTTGCATTATCTCTGGCATCTAGAACAGAATATCACATGAAATCACAGCTCAATAAAATTGTATCGGTTGAATTATTGAAATGGGAGAAAGACTGCCCCAACACGTTTAGTGGCCCATTTTTCCTGCTGAATACTTCTCCATGTCAATTAATGGTAACTCCTTCCTTCTAGCCACCTATGTAAAGCAAATAAAAAAGCAAATAAATAGGTAAAAAGATACCCTTGCTGCCTCTCAAAACTCCTGGGATCATCCTAGAGCCTCCCTTTTCTGGTGTTCCACAGCCAATCAGTAGCTCTTACTGGTTTTCCGTGGACATGCACCCAGTGTTCTACCCCTTTTCTCTGTCTCTTCTGCTGTTGTAAGACTACTCTGCTGTGTTCATCAAAACTGAGTGGGGGCTAGGCTTATCTGTTATTTTCCCCCTTTGGTCTGTTCATGATGAGGCAGCTTGTGTGACTCTTGAAAGTCTTAATTCAGATCATGTCATTCCAGTACATACATCATGCCAATTGCATCCCATCATATTCAGAGGGAAAGCCAGCATTTGTAACAGCATTATGAAGACTTGTGTTAATGGTTCACAGCTGTAACTGTTAAATTTCAACCTCCCTCGTACAACTCTTCTCACTCTGCTTCCTGCTTTGTATTTTTTCTTTATTTTTCATGATTTTCTAAGGCCCTATATATTTTCCTATCTTTTCTTTCACGGTTCACTGGAAATTTCTTCAGAAGCCAAAATGGAAGGGTCTTTAATTCATTCTCCAACTGTGGTGGTCAATCTGTATTGTTAACTTGAGTGGATTGAGAAATGTCTAGGAAACTAGTACAACGTATTTCTGGTGTCCCTGAATGAGTGCTTCTAGAGATGATTTTCATGTGGAACAGCAAACTAAGAGGGGAGACCTGCCTTGAGCGTGAGCAGCACCATCCACTAGGCTGGACAGCTGAGTGGAACAAGAGTAGAAGAAGGAAGAGGCCTGCCAGCATAGGCTTGCTCTTTATCTCTGCTTCCTGGCTGCAATGAGGTATCCAGGTTTCCTCTACCATTCCTTTCCACCATGATTTTTTATTTGGTGTCAGCCAATCATGGACTGGAACCTGGAAACCCCTGGGCCAAAGTAAGCCTTTCCTCCTTGTTTTTGCCATTGTCACAGTGATAGGGAGCTGACTAATGTATGTGCTGTTCACTTTGCTTCCCGGAGTTGCTTTTGTGTGTCACGAGCGTTACCTTCTGGAAGGATATGATCAATATCATTCTCATTTAGGAACCCCAGTGTCTGTGGCAGGAAAAATGGAGGGTCACTTTCTATCAGAAATATCATATGCTGTGAGCATGTTGGAATCTCTGGGTAAACCTGTGCCTTTTATTTTTGTGTATTCTTCTGGCAGAGAAGTAACTGTTGAAAGACAATATCTGACATCATGTTGACAGATTGAGCCAGAATAGAGTAACTGGACATAAAATATGTCCCTTTTAAAAATTTCTAAGAGAATCCCAAAAGACTCTTCTCATTTGGGCCACGTAGCCTATGGAACTTAAAATATAAATGCAAATGGCAGTGGCTGGTGGGGTGGAACGCATGGAAAAGGAAAAGCTAATATGGGCCAACCAGAAGAGAAGGCAATCCAAATGTGTTTATAGCTTGGCCAAATCATGAAATTTTTGCCTGTTTTTAGGGCTTGTGGTAGAAAGCTTAATTCCTTATCCCAAGGTAGACCTGATTACAGAACATATACTCTTCTTTGGCTCCAGATGTGAAAATATATATATATATATATATATATATGAATATATATGTGTATCTATGCCTTTGGAGGAGAGAGGCTTCGCTGGGCTTGATGTGATTATGATATGCTGGGCAGATTAATTGCATCAAGCATACTGAGTGCTTTTGAGGCAGACTTGGAAGTAAGGATCTCTTACAGTGCACAGGGTCTTGGAATAGTGGGTCCTAGATTGAGGATTTTATAAAGGCAGGAAAAATAGGGAATGCATGCTTAGGATAATTTTCTTTTAAAAATATATTCCATCTTGGCTCAAGTTAACTGTACAGTATTTTCAAGAAGTGTTAAGCCCACCAGTGGGGAAGACAGTCAATAGAAATGTAGATGCTCCTAGATTTACAATGGCATGACAGCTCAATATACCTATAGTAAGTTGAAAATATTATGAGTCAAAAAGACATTTAATACACCTGACCAACAGAACATTATGATGTAATGACACAGCACAGTGTAGAGGGTTAGTTTTTTGCTTTTGTGATCTTGGGGCTGACTAGGAGCTACAGTTGCTACCACTGCCCAGAATCATGAAGAGGATTGTAAGAAATGACAATAGCCTGAGAAAGACCCACATTTAAAGCTCGAGGGATGGTTTGTGATGAATATTTATTGCTTTTGCACAATTGAATACTCATCTACTGAATCATCATATATTGATGGCCTCCTGCACAAGTCATGGGAAATGCTTCAAAAAAATCTTTATGGGTTGAAGACTGAGTTCAGTTGACAGCATACTGCATCAACAACCTTATGAGGCAAACAGGAACAGGAAAGGATGGTCAGAGTGCTAGAGTCAGTTATGTGTGATGAGTAATGAACAGACCTTGCTGATACATAAGATAAACCGGACAGGTATGGTTAGTGGGAGGGGTGAGAAGTCACTGGTTCCCAGGCCATCCAAACAGGAAGATTGTTATTGAGCTTCGCATTCAGTCATGGGTTTGGAAGGGAAAATGTATTCAGGATCTCCCTTAAGACCATTCCATTGTCTACAGTCATTGTTCTCCAGAGAGTGGAAGGGCTGCTGCCTCTATCTCATAATAAAATCCTAATCCACCACCCTTAGTCCTGGTCCTGAAATTTGTTCCATGCTCTTCCTGAAGATCAAGAACTTCATTTTGTTCCATGAGTTTTATCTTCATGGTCTTTTTTTGTGTTTAAAGTTTATGTAGCAATTAACTAGAATGAAAACTTCAATTGATGACTTGGAACTTATTCCTAGGAGCTACTGTTTGAGAGGCTGCCTCATTAACATTGCCCTTTCTGGAATGACTGTAGAAGATATTTTAGCCTTTCCCTCTAAGCAGCTGGGTTTTCTCCCTTTTTTGGTTGTAGTTGTTAATTTCAGTTGAGACAGTCTTTCTATTGTGTCTGTTAATGGGGCTCAGGCTTGTCTGAGTATGGTCCAGCCCTAAGATCATGAGGACATCATTCAATCTCCTTTCCAGGTGGAGTCTGACCTAGGAGATGTTTGTGAGTGCACAACTGGGTTAAGAGCCAACCTATCCTTATGGGATGATGAACATCATACTGATCTCTCTTTTTCACTCATTGTTGAAAGTTTTCTGCTATTCATGGAGCAGTCAATTTCTCTGTTATGACATCCCAGGCCTGTACACTGAGCTCCTTGAAGGGCAAGAGCACTCAGCCTTCAGGGTTCTGATAAGCGTATTTAACCTCACCAGCAGTGCTACTTTATTTTTTGTTTTCTCAATATTTGTATTTTTTACATACTTTTCCTATGATAAAAAAATCTCTGTTGTGAGATTATAACTCTTATAGCCATTACATATACATATCAGAAGCTGGTACCCCTTAGAAATTGTGAGTCCCACAGAAAGCTTCATCTCTGTCCTCATAATATAGGGTCTTCCTGCAAGAGTGTCTTTCACACTAAAACAACACTGGCATGGACGAGTTTTTATGTTCATAGCAACTAGACATGACAAGAGGTCTTTGACGGAGGTGTGGGATCCTCCATGACCCTGTAGCTGGTTCAGTTCTAGTTCTGGTCTGGAGATCAAGTAGAATGAAGCAGGGGCTTCTCCACTACATTGGCTACACAGAAAGAGCAGACAACTTCCAGAGTAGCCCAGGCCAAGGAGTGCAAAGGTAGAAGGCAGACTGGAGTGGGTTAAAGAGTGAAGGGAAATGCAGAATTGAGAAATTAACATAGACAACTCTTTTAAGAGTTTATATAAGAAAGAATAGAAATATTATGGAGAGCTAGAGGGCAATTAGGGATCAAAGAAAGTGTTCTTCAAAACTGGGAGGTAAGAGGGCAGGTATATAGGAATGATCATAGTAAAAATGGGTACAGGAGAGAGAATTCCAGTGCTATGTATGTTTCTTGAGAAAGGAGGAGGCAATGGAAAGGTTTTGGTAATATTAGGGACTTTTCTCTCTATCAGGAGGAGATGAAACACATGAGTGCAGATTAAGGATTAAACAAGGAAGGCTTTTCTGTTGGTTGGTTTTCATTTTCTCTGCAAAAGAAAAGTGAGATTTCCCTGTATGGATGGAGATGCACCTGCCTATGAGTATCTATTGAGAAATAGACTTCCTTGATCCTCAATTTCCTTATCTGTAAAATATGCTACTTCTAATGATTATCATGATAATTGATAGTCTATGGAAAAAAATTTAGATCAGTTCCTAGCACATAAAACATATAGTAAGTGCTGGTCCTTTTTTCAGTCTCATGGATAGGTACTTTCATCTTCACTATCATTGGTGAGCTTTGTGACTTCATATCTTAATATAGACTAGGTCTGAGAAAGGAGAATGAGTATTAGTGTTTGTAGTACAGAGTAATAACTAAATTTGAAGGCCCAATGGAAATCTGATCTGCTGAAATGCATCATCTAGTATTAGAGTTGATGAGCATCCATTACAGCTTTGGAGACTCTTCGAACAGTGTGTAGAAAAAAAATGCAGAAAAATCACAGAAAACAACTTCAGAGAGACTTGGCATTTCTTCATTATTATTTGACATCTATTGACTTAGAGATGTAATGAAACCAGGACCCACTTCAAACTGCTATGGGTATGTGCTGGGTTTTGTTGAGTATGCAAACTTGAAAACAATCTTGTAATCTGGAAAGTTACTCATTAAAATGAGAGTGTGCCCTATACTCAAGAATTCATTAGAACAAAGATGTACATATTACATTTCATTGAGAAGGGCTTTGCTACCAGTACTCCAAAATGAACAAGTCAGAGCTGTGCTTACAATTACTCTGCGTGTTTAGGATTTCTCTGCCCAGTGATATTGAAAAGTAAGTGTCTTTGAATTATTCTTCTCAAGGCAATTGCTCTGCATTGGGTAAGGACTTAACATGACAGCATAAAATTATGCTCTCTTAGTAGCTCAGCCAGTGAATGTTTCAGCATTAAACTCAGCTATCTTGATGTTTGAAAATAATACACTCAGAGATTAAAATGTTATTTTTTATTTTTCAAGCAGATGTCAAAAGTTCTAAATACTATTAAGAAAACACCTCTGTGTTTATTCTTATAAGGAAGTACATTCCCTCCCTCCCTCCTGAGCTTTATGTGCTCAGGATTGAGCACAGGACATTTGTACTGAGCTACCTCCCCAGCCTTTTAAAAATATTTTTTATTTATATGCAGGGTCTCATGACATTGCACAACCTGGCCTTGAATTTGAGATCCTCCCACCCCAGGGAATCATTTTCAATAAAAAATTTTTGTAGAGTATTATATATTCTTACCGAGGCATGACTTTTAATACCAACCATCAGACTGCAGGATATTGGAACTAAATAAATATCTTTTTCATCCTAGTTAAAGTTAAAAAAATATATACATAGTGACAGTAATCTGGCAGAGTTATGTAAGATACTAGTTTAGTGCAATTTTTAAGCTGCTTGAGCAAAACAGACAATATAAAATATTAAACGCCTTAGTTGGCACCATTTCACTACTCCCTTATTTCAATTTTTTCTCCCCTTCCCTGTACTGGATGAAACTTTAACCAGCTTTGCCTTAATTACCCAATTTTTTTTAGAATATTTCATTTGACATTCAAGATAGTATCCGAACTACCCATGAATACCATTAAAATTAGTGACAGCTGGTTGAGCCTTGTGAATGTTACAGGGAAAATAAAGGCTTTGGCCAGTGGATTTCTCCTCAGCACCCATGGAGCATGTCTTCTACCGGCCCTCTCCCTCTGCCCTGCTTCCCTTATAGTTTGTGCCATTGGGTAGCTCAACCTCCTTCACTTTATGGGCTTTTCCATCCTAGTATTTATGGTCTAGAATATTGAAGCATTTGTTACTTTGCCTCTAATCTATTCCGTCTTTAGCTATCAAGGGCTCAAAATTATTTTTTTCCATTTTTAGAAAATGAGAGTCTAAATATTGTTCCTTTATTTACATTCCTCCTTTAGGCCTCAATCAGCTTCCTGCTTCAATTATTCACATGAATGACTTCTGTCTTTTCAGTTGGACACAATGCATGTTTTGTCTTTATTTGATGCCATTCAAAATACCATCTTCAAGTGGACAAAGGATGTGAGATAGGAGAAAGTTTTTTCTTCTGAGAAAGAACCATCTGAATAAACCATGGGTAGGTTTGAGGGACATCCTTCATTCAGCACTGACTTATGGACACTGGCTGGATGTCTGTAAAACATCTGAATTGGTCTCTTTTCCTTCTGGATCTTTTTTCCTTCTCAAATGAACCCTGGAGGTTCACATTCACGCTGTTTCTCTTTCTCTGCTTATGAAGAACGGTGTGTGTTGCTCACTGGGTATCTGAAGCAAGCGTGGTCACATATGGTTGAGTGGCCTGTCCTTTCCACAGGGAAGATGGACTCTGCAGATGCCCTAGTTTGCTCTTGGGGAAGGCTCTCAGAGTTTGCCTTTTTACATGGTCAGGACCTAAAGACCCACAGGACCTGTGGGCCAGCTGAGCACAGTGGGTCAAAGCAGACTGCAGGCTCTGAAACCAGGTGCTGGTGGAGGCCCACTCCTCCACTCCCTGCACATGCGACCTTGGCTGTGTTGCTTCACCCCCCTGCATTCAATTTTCTAATCAGTAAAATAGACCTGGTAGTACTAAGTTGTTATTTGTGTTAAAAGCCATATAAGGCATTGAAAAAAGAGCCTATATCAAGTAAATACTCAATAAAACTTAGCTACTGTTAATTATCAGATGTAAAATCAGAGTTAGAATGAAACTAGCATCAGTATGGCGTTGCAACATTACTTGGTTGGATTTATTGATTTTTTAATTTTTTATTTTATTTTTTTGCTTAAATTCTTTTAATGGTACATTTTAGGTATACAATACATTCACATTTATCATTGGGTGCTTGTACCTGTACATGATGTATCTTGGTTATTTTTTCCCTATTACCTGTGCACCCTTCACCTCTCCACCGTTCCCTATTTACATACTTCGTTTCCATTTTTTTTTTCTTTTCTCATAATTCTTCCTTTCCCCATCTCCTCCCACCACTCCTACACCTTTGGACCTTTTTCTGTTTCAAAGTATCAATTATAAGTTATTAATCCTTTTAATCCTTATTTACACTCTCAGTTTCTCACACTAGAGTATCTATTCTGTATTTACACATGTGTGTCTTTTTTATTTCACTTAAGAGTATGGCCTCAATATGCATCCATTTAGCTATAAATG
>NW_004624776.1:14623672-14642871 GCF_000247695.1 Heterocephalus glaber
TTTGAGTCTCTAATGACTCTGAGGCTATCTCATTTTCATTATACCAGGAAGGAAAACTGTTTAGATCAATCCCAACACCTTAGCCCAAGTCATACAGTGAGCAACACCATAGCATCAAGTACCTCTTAGAGAATGACAATTTGTGGTAGTTATTAATCTATCCCCTTTGAAAAATAAAGGGCCTCCTTCAGGGTATGTCTCTGCTGTCACAATAGACAACATGGGTGGCAGTGTGCAGTTATAAGTCAATGAGTCTCAGTAAGCTAGTCCCAGACCCATGAGATTCAGGAAGATTTCTGGTTGGAAGTCCCAAGTTGAGCTCCCTGTCCTCCTGCAGGGTTGCACTCTGCAAGTTTCTACTGCAGGTTTCAGCTGGTTTTCCCCTGAAGAATGTCCAGTTTCCAATGGGAGCTGATGATCCTTCCAACTTACCAATCACAGTGGTCTGGTGTGCCTTTATAGCAGAGATTCCCTTCACTTTTCCAGTGGGCTTGTTTTCATCAGGGAGCCTGAGACAGGCGCTCTCTCTGTTATTCACTTCTGGAGCGCTCAGGCCAATGGCTTTTACGTCCCCCTGTGCCTCTGCAGTGTGTAACCAAGTAGCTGCACAGCCAGAAGGCCAGAGGCTGGGGGGTGTGGGTGGGTGCTGTTGGAGGTGCCCATGCGGCCAAGCCATCAGCTGGTGGGCCTGCCCTGGGGGTTCCTCCTCACCCTGTCCTGGTGGCAAGCTTGTCATTTGGCTGGATTTAAATTTAACTGTACATCCCATGACTCATTGTTGGAAGGAAGGAAAGTAGAGATTGAAAATCATGGTAGGGAGGATAGAGGCTATAGCAGATGACAGCTATTTGTGGGAGAGCACAGATTGCAAACATAAGTGTTTCTGATTTCACTTTTGGACTGTGGATATTTGCATATGCATAATGAGATAATTGGTGATGGGATCCAAGTCTAAGTACAAAATTCCTTTATTTTTGTGTACATCCTGTACACGTAGCTTGAAGGTAATTTTACACAATATTTTTAGTGTGATTGTATTTTTATTGTGACTTTAATACATGAGATTACCTGTGAAATTTTCCACTTATGATGTCCTGTCAGAATTCAGAAAGTTTTGAATTTTAGAGTGTTTTGGATTAGGGATTCTCATCCTATACAATAACAGACACAAGTCAGTACATACTTGTATTTCAATTGTAAGTAGATGATTTAAAGTACATTAGTTATCAGTAGACATTTTACAAGCATCACTTATCTATCTTCATAATGAATAAATTTCAATTGATTTGAAAAATAAAATCTCAAGTATGAACCTTTGCAAAGTCTTTTTTGGGCACTCTTTATGTTCTATGCTGCTGATGAACTTACCTAAGAACATTTACAAGAGCACATTAATAATATGTTTTTAAAGGCTGATGAAGGGTTTTCTGTTCTTTCTAGTTTTAAAGGAGTTGAGGTTACAGGTAGCTCTTTTAATAGTTATGTTTTCATAAATTGCACTAACACATCAATTTTCTATCATGTGAGATACTGCTTTTTTGTACATATGAATGTAAATTTCCTACTACATATCTGTGTGAAAAGTCTTAGCTGTGAGTTGTTTTCATCACCCACAAAACAAGAAACTGATACTAATTAAATGGCTTCTCAGGTCTCCTGCATTGCTATTATTGTCTAGCACAGAGGATTCATTAAACAGATGTGTCTTCAAGTTCCTCCTGAGCTATTGTTGCAAGCCGAGTGTATTAGTGACCAACTTAGAGGAGGTTTATTTTGATTCACAGTTTCAGGGGGTTCAGTCCATGATCAGCCTGCTCCATCGTAGAAATCACATGGCTGATGGGATGGCAGGTGGGGTGACAGAGGAAAACTGCTCACTCCTTGGCAGCCAGGATGTAGAGAGAGAAGGAAGGGACTGAAACAAGAATATATCCTTTCAGGTCACACCCCAGTGACTTACCTCTTCTGACCAGACCCTGGCTCCAATAGCAGCCAGTCATGAACTCAGTGACTAAGTCACTGATGAGTACAGTGCCCCCATGAACCAATACTCTCTAAAATCCTCTGGGCCAGTGACTTTTGAGGGACATTTTAGATCTAAACCATAAAAGAGGATAATGTGATCACATTACCTAGAAAAATGTCCTGACTTGGCAACAGTGCAAGTTTGCTGTTGGTTTTAACTTCCATTCTAAGCAAATAGTGATGTTTCCTTCAAAAGGAATTTAGAATGCCAGGACATTGTCATGGTCACAGAACACTGAGGTGCTGGAAAGAGTGCAGAGAAAAATAAAATAACATCAGAGAAGAATTCAGCTGTAACGTGGGCACCTGATCTATTATCTTTGACAGGCTTCCAAGTAAAGTGATGATCTGAGGTTGCATCCAGTTATTTTCAGATTCTCATTGAAAGGATAAAAAAAATGAAAGTTTAAAAAAAAAAGCTTTTCACTTTTTCTATATACTGTACCAGGGAAAATACATGTTCACTTTAGCATCTTGTTGAATATCTTCAAATTAAATGGGATCAAGGGGGAAGGAAAGTCAACATAAGAAGGAAAAAAATCACCTCTTAATCAAAGGATCTCAAAAGAATCCTAAAAACTCTTTCTCTGTGCACTGATGAGTATTTAAATAAAATACAATCATTTGAAAATTAAAACAACACTCTGTATTTTAAAGTTTCTGGAGAAGAGATAATTACAATTATCAGTAATTTAGAAGATTGAGAACACTGCACATGGAACCTTCAAGGATGAAGCAAAAACAAAAAACTCCAGTGAAAGTATATGGCTTTGACTGTTTTCATTGCTTAGTAGGAAAAAATCAAAACAAATATTTATTATACATTTTTATTGTTTTTTCAGTAGTGTCCTTTTTCCAGAGCATCTTCCTAGGACGAGCAGAGCACTTCGCTGCCCTGGCTTCCCCACCTTAGACGTTGCGTGACAATGCCTCCTCAGTGACCTGCATTGGTCCATTCTCCTCCACTGCCTCTGGATATTGGTGCTCCCCAAAGCTTGGCCCTAGGCTCCGGCTTGTTACTCAGGATAAATGGCTTCATCTTATCTTATGGCTTCTATTCTCTTTGACATTTGATTGTCATCATCATTATATTCTGAAGAGTACCCTTGCCCTAAAAACTAAAGTGCTTATTTTTGTCAACTCCACTTTGTCACCTTAGCATGAGCTTTCATTATTTCTTCTTTGTTTGAAAAATTTTATTCTTTATTTAATTGTCTGCAGTACTGGGAATTGAACTCAGAGCTTTTTGCACTCCAGATATGTGTTGTACACCCGTGGCTCTTTTTATTTTTTATTTTGAGACAAGGTCTTGTTGCTCAGGCTGGCTTCAAACTTTCTATTCCTCTGTTCCATCTTCCCGAATAGCTGGGATTACAGAAAAATGTCACTGAACTCAGCTTTGTCATTTCTTCTTTAAAGTAACCTCAGAACTATCCTCTGGTATCTTCTCATGTCATCCTCTGGTCGATTCTCCATAATCTGCCAGAGGTGATTGTTTAAGCATGCAAATATAATATCCTTCTACCTAAAGCTTTTCTTTTTAATTCTTTATTGGTGCATTTTAGGTATACAATACATTTACATTGATCATTCGGTGCTTGTACCTTTACATGATGTACCTTAGTTCTTATTTTTTCCCCCTTTACCTATGCACCCTTCACCTCCTCCACCCTTCCTTATTTACCTAGATTTCGTTTCCATTTTTTTTTCCTCATAATTTTTCCTTTCCCTTCTTTCCTTTTCCCTTCCCCTCCCACCACCCCTACACTTTTGGACCTTTTCTTATTTCAAATTATCAATTATTCATTTTAATCATTTTAATCCTTATTTATACTTTCAGTTTCTCACACTAGAGAAACTATTCGGTATTTACATATGTGTGTCCTATTTATTTCACTTAAGAGTATTGCCTCAATATGCATCCATTTAGCTATAAAAGTCTCTAGTTTCTCATTCTTTATGGCTGAGTAGTACTCCATTTTTTAAAAAAACACATCTTCTTTATCCAGATTCCAGTTGATGGGCACTTGGGCTATTTCCAATACCTAAAGCTTTTCAATGCCTGAAGATTACTTTTATGGCAGAGATACAAATTCTTAGCATGGCCGATAAGATCATTCACAGTCTGGCCTCTGCTCATGTTTTCAGCCTTCTGTTGAGATCTTTGCCCTTGTCCCTTTTTATGATTTTTGGTTTTTGGAATGTACCACATGGAATATGCAAAGAACTGGATTATTAAAATTTTCCAGAATGTTTATTTCTTCTTCATTAAAATCACAAAAAATTACTGAAATTGATCAAGTCTAAATTATTTGTATTTCTGTAAATTATTCTTATTTAATTAGTATTTTCAAAGCCAAATATTAGTGTTCATACCCACGTACATTTACATTTG
This sequence comes from Heterocephalus glaber, assembly GCF_000247695.1. The sequence goes on from NW_004624776.1 coordinate 14,628,093, forward strand.
CTGAATATCATGCATTTAATGCCTATTTTTTGCTTTGATGGTAGATTATTATTTTATTTGTACATTACATTGTATTATTATACTTAAGACAATGTATAGATTTATGCTTTAATTTTATAATATAAAACAGATTAGATTGAAGTAATTTTATTCTTGACAGATTTTAGTAGCCTATCTTACAGTGGGAATTCTGTGCTTTCTCAGATTAAGATACTCTTCCAAATGCATATTAACATCTTTACTTGAATTTTGAAATTTTCTTAAAAGAAAACTAATTGGTTTGACAAGGAAAACTGGCTTTTGTAAATGAGCTTATATTGTGAAAATGGTGAACAATTTCTGTTGTTTTAGAGAGTTATTTGTAGACCCAAGGTTTAGACAAAAATAAATTTTAAAATGTTTGGTAAAGGAATTTCATCAGAAAATATAGACAAATATAATTGTTGCTGTATTATATGATGATGGAACATAGACCACCCCTTAATAAAAAATGAAAGACTCTTATAGATTATAGTACAACTACACTATTGGTTCTCAAGGAGGGCGATGTTGTTCTCCTGAGGACATGTGGCAACGTCTGGGGACATTTTTGCTTGTTATAAGTGGAAGTGAAGGTGGCATGTGCTACTGGTATCTCATGGGCAGAGCCTTGGGAGTCTACTAAATTCCCACAATGCATAGGACAGTCCCCAAAGAAGAATTAGCATATCCAAAGAGTCAAGAGTGCTGATGTTGACAAATCCTGATCTATAACACGAATAACATCAAGTCATTTGAAAAGTATAGTTTGGGCTTTGGTATAGCTCAGTGGTGGAGTACTTGCCTAGCATGTGTTAGGCCCTGGGTTGGATCTCCAGAGCCATACACACAAAAAAGTAAAATTTAAAACTTTATTTGTCATGTTGAATGCATTTTCACAAGATACTGTTGAATTCAAAAGCCAACATGCAGAAAAGTATGTAGAGTAGTATTCCAGTTTTGTAAAACAATGAACACCTCTCATAATGCCCTTTTCTTTGGTGAATATGTGCAGGGATCATATGCACACAGAAAAGCCCTGGGAAACATTCATGAGAGGGACTCACAGTTTATTCTAGGTTGGGCAGGCTTGATACAGGTGAAGGGAAGAAAACCCAAGACATGGGAAAGGAAGCTTAAAGATAGTGCAGCTTGTTGATATTCAAGTATACATGAATTGAATACTTCAAAGATTTTCATGTTCCTACTCAATAACAGTTGTCACACTGGTGTATGACAGTCAGGTTTCTGTCACTATAACAAAATGTCTAAGATATTTCACTTACAAAAGGTTTAATTTAGTTCAAATTTTTGGAGATTCTGGTCCAGGAGCAGGCAGAAAGCCATTGCTTTGGGCCTCAGTCGGGTGCCAACCAATGGTGGCAATGGTGGAGAAGCGGAAAGTGGAGCAAACTGCTTACCTAATGGGCATAAACCAGAAGAGAAAGAGGAAGGGCCTGGGGTCCCGCACCCCCTTAGTGGCCATAACTCCAGTGACCTGAGGACTCCCCCACAAGGCTCCTAAAGGCTTCACTACCTTTCAGTGGTGCCATCAGGGACCAAGCCTTTGACACATGGTCCTTTGGGGGACATTTAACATCCAAGCTACAATGTGCTGGTATTCAAAACAAATCAGAAAGTGAGGCTTTTGCCTTTTGAGGGTTCCCACATGATCTGAGAGGAAGTAAACCTTCCCAACAGGAAACTTGACAGCTCCAAGGGTGCCCAGGATAGAGGTAGGCTTGCTCCCCAGAGCACCAGGGGAACTTGTGCCTGACAGGAATGGCACAGTGAGAGCAACACCTTCCTCAGAGCATGATGGGGTGGTGCCAGCTGGCTTTCCTGAGGGTCAGTGTAGAACACTTGTTCCAGGAGCAAGAAGAGTAGGAGGAAGTGAGAAGGGGAGGGATACAATTGTGTGGAGGGAGAGAGTTGTCTTGCTGTAGACTGGGAAGCTAAGCTTCCCCAAAGAGTTCTTACAGAGCTCATATTTCTTTTGGATGCACTATTATATCCTTGAACTAGCGTCCTTTCCAGGAGCCATAGGCAAAGACCCACTTCGAAAGACTTTGGGGCTGTTACTTCTCCTCTATCTCCAGCTGGGTTCCAGTTGGAAGTTGAAGGCCCCTCGCTGGTTTGAGGGGAAAGAGAGTATTTAGAAGGCAGAGGTCATGCAGAGCCTATGTTGGCTGAGGGGGAGGAAAGCCGAGATGACCAAGGGATACTAGAATTTATGGATACTAAAGTATTGGTAAGATTTTTAAAATAGAGTCCAGAGATGGGGGCCTTCCAGGACCAGAAGTCAGGGTGATCAAGGGCTTTCTGAAAGGAAAGAATGACAAGATGACAAACTGTTATGTAGCCTTGGTGTCTCTTTGTGTTATTTATTTTGCCTCTAACTTTATTTTCTCAGGAGGAACACTATTTATTTAATCATGACAAGATGCCAAACTGTTAAGTAGCCTTGGTGTCTCTTTATGTTATTTTTTTTTTGCCTCTAATTTTATTTTCTCAGGAGGAGTGCTGTTTATTCAATCATATATTTCAGGAAAAGAGCAATGGAAAATTATGAAGTGGCACCATCCACAAAGGACACAGCAGAGCTACATGCCTTATACCAGGCTCTTGGAAGGCTTGTGCTGATGACTACCAGCTCCCCATATTGCAAAGTTGATGGAAATCAGCATTTGACAAATGTCTGCTGCTTTCCAGGTGTTGAGGTGCCATGTAAAGACAGCAGGCTGGTCCTCACATCTCTGTGTGGTGAGGAATGATGCACCCACGTCACACACTAAGAAGAAAGTGGTTACTCTACAAATGATGCAAAATTAAAGGCCCAGCTGATTCACTGTAAAACCAGAAGAGATCTAAATAAAGAGGTCCTGTCATTAGAATGATACCTTCTGGACCTCTCTCCAGGCCTGGAAAGTGGAAATTCAGTGTGAGGAAAGACTGACAATAGATCATTATTACAATTTTCTGATTATGTTATTGACCAAGAAGATGGAGTTGTTCCTTACCATGTAAGCACTGTCTAATCTGCTATCACTATTCATTTCAAATTGTGAAGAAATGAATGAGCAAGTTAATAATGTTCATAAAAAAGTGTGGTGCTCACTCTTTGTTTTAAGTGCCAGCACCATGTGTGTTATGGACAGAGGTTTCTTACAGGAAAAATAGTTTTCACTGTGCAAGTTTATTTTCATTCACTATTTGACCTGTGGTGGATTTACATGAAAACATTATATCTGTAGTTCCTAAAATCCATGCACTCTGGTTTTCTTGCTATCACTTTAGTCCATTCAGGGACATAACTATTTCTTCTGAGAATTCAGGAAGGACACCAGCCCTTCTGAATCCCTTATTTCATTCCAGTTAATGCCTAAGTGGGCTCATATATCTATTTTATAGACTATTATAAAATATTATCAAATATCAAAATTATCAAAATAGAATTGTCACGTTTGATAACGGTTTGATAACGGTTTGGTCTATTTTTTACATTTTTATGTCAACTATATCCTAAAGAGTCATTTAAAATTGTTTTCCCAGCAATTCTGTTGCTTAGCAATATTTATTATGATTATCGCAACTACTATCTACTCATTCACCATGCTCTTACTTGAAGTTCTTTCAAGGTTATGTAAAGAAAATGCAGAACATAAATCTACTTTTAAAAAACCCTATAGCTATTATAATCAATTTCTGAATGATTCAAAGACTGGAGCAAAAAAATAGGGAAAACTAGTTCTTTGTACATTTTCTCAAGTGCACAGAAAAAAAAGCACAAAGTTTCTCTTAGTTTGTATGCCTATGCGTTGTATGAAGGTAGTAAATAGAGGGAGTCAATACCATTTATTTACATACATATGTATATCGTTATATGTAAAGATTTTGAATACTACACGTTATCTACAAGGTGACCAAGAGAAACCTATTTTATGAAACCCTGTCATTTGTGATAAGATGGTTGGAATTGGAGATCATTCCTGAAGTAAGCCAAGTATAGAAAGACACACAATCTCACTATTATATGGACTATAAAAAAGTTGATCTAATGGACACTGAGGGTAGAAAGGTGGTTGCTAGTGGCTGAGGAGAGCAATAGGGAAGGACAGGTGAAGCTAGTTAATCAAAGGGTAGTAAATCATAGTTAGGCAGGAGTAAGAAGTTCTGGTGTGCTCTTGGGTGGTAGGTGACTATAGATAACAACTATGTACTGTATATTTTTAAAAGTTAGAAGTACATATTTTCACCATAAAGAAATGAAAAACATTTGAGGAGATAGATACGTTTACCCTAAATTGAACTATACACAACCTTTACATGTATGGAAACATTAGAGCAACCCTATAATTAAACACATTTTATGTTTTTATGCATCAGCAAAAAGTAAATTTAAATGAGAAGGAAACTTACTTTTATAAAGAAATAGGCTAATCTAATTTATTTGATTGAGATATATCATGTTAACACAATCACAAGAGAACTGAATGACTGTATTAATATGAGAAAAAGTCATATTCAGAACAAGAAACATTGCCAGGCACAAAGGGCAATATTTGACAGAGGCAAAGAGGTCACTTCAGCAAGAATGCATAACTATTTTAAATATGTATTAACCTAATAGAGCTTAAAATGCTTTAACAAAAAACATACATAACTGCAGAGAGACTCTCTCTTGGAAATTAAGTAGTAGTATATAAATTAACAATACTACCAACCAAGTTGATCAAATTGTTGATTATGGATCACTCCATTCAAGAGGCATATAAAATATCCTCTTTCAAATTCCCATTGTATTTTCAACAAATATATACCTTAAACTGTACTGTAAAACTAGAGTCAGAGCTATTGTCTCTTACTTCATAGGATTATATTAAAATAGAAATATCCTGTATCTTGAAAATCCCCCAAAGTTGAGAACTAAACATCATGCTTGTAAATAATCTACAGGTCCAAGAAGATATCAAAAGGAAAATGGTAAAATATTTTGAATGGAATAATAATAAAGAAACACAATTGAAAAAACAGCAAATACTAACTTGTGTGATGCATGTAAAACTTTATTTAGAGGAAAATTTGTAGCTTTAATCTTGGAGGTAGAGATATAAAGATATAATTGAAGTGGACAAACAATAAACAGAACATGGTAAATCAAACTTCATCAAAATTAGAAACTTTTGTTTTTTGGAAAGTCTTGGAACATTTTACACTTATCTGTGCAAACTCCAGTTTTGGACTTCTGTCTGACTTCTAGAATATACTGCTACTGCTACTGTGTTTGTAGTAATTTATTACAGCAATAATTGAAAACAATATTTACAAGGTGACAACTCAAATGAAGATCATGAAAAGTAGTTTTACAACTCAATTATAAGAAAATCACTAAACCAATATAAAAACTGACAAACATTTGAACAAATGCTACACAAAGAATACGAGGGAAAGATGTTCAGTGTCATTAGTCATCAGTGAAATGTGTAAAATACTAACACATATTACTATAATGGCTGAAATTTAAAATGCATGCAATAGAATACTTTGGATTAGATATGGAACAACTGGAGTATGCATAAAATCCCTAGTCAGGGATTATGCAATGATATAACCACTTCTGAAAATATTCTGGTGGTATTTTCTTTAATGTACATATAATTGCCATATGACCCTGTAGTTTTACACATATGTCATTAATTAGAAAAAAATTGACCATATAATTGTCATTTGCCTATGTATTTTACTAATTTGGCAATTTTGATGTTTTCAAAATCATTACTTTGGCAAAGTACTGATCTATTTTATGTGAGCACTGCTAAGGGACGCTATGATACAATGATAGCACATCTGTGAACGTACTTGTGGTACTCCTTAAGATGTCCAATTCTTCCACATATAAGACACGGCTTTCAATTTGCTGTGGTCTGAATGTGTGTGCCCTCCCGCCCATTCATACTTTGATACCCTGATATCTAAGATGAGACATTGTAAGGAAGAGCCTTAGGGAAACGATCGTGTCATGAAAGCAGAGTCCTTGTGAGTGGAATCAGTGGCCTTATAGAGAGGCCCAACACAGTCCCTTTTCCTCTTCCACTCTGTGAGATCACCACTGAAAGGTAGCCGTCCACACACCAGGAAATGGGCCTTTACTAGACAGTGAATCTGCTGAAGCCTTGATGGTGGACTGCTCAGCTTCCAGAACTGTGAGAAATAAATTTATGTATGTTGTTTGCAAGTTATTTAGTTTATGATATTTTGTTATAGCATCCCAACTGGAACAGGAAACACCTGTTAACAGTTGACACTCATGCAAAGTGGACTCATTTAGAACATTTCTGACTATACTTGCAGGAAGTTTCTGACAATCTTAATTTAGGACGCATTAGAGCAGAAGACAGCAGGTGTTCCTGCTCCTACCCAATAAACAATTCCCACATCAGCCAAATTGGCGCTTGATGTGTTTATGCAAAAACTTCTTGGAGTGATCACAACATAATAAAGAAGCGAAAGGAACTTGTGCTTGGAAAGCCAAATCAAACTAAAACAAAGTAGATACTATCTTTCTAATAATGTAGATGAAACTTGGTACCAACTTTCATTGTCATACAAAATTATTAGCATGTGGTAAATAAAAACAAAACAACAACTTTTGTTAGTTTCTCCCTTTGAAGATCTGGATCCTTGCTGCTACATTTTGCTTTGTTTACCAGTTTTCAGGATTTGGAATGAAGAGTATGAAGTTTGAGTCTATTCTCTGCTTGCAACTAGCTGTTTATGCTTGGGAAATTATGTCACTTCTCTGTGCCTAAATATCTTTATATGTAAAGTAGACCTTTGTCTAACTTTCTAATGTAGTTTTGTTTTTGTATTTAGTAAGATGGAAAATCCTTTAGTAAAAGGTAGAAGACTATACAAATGCAAAGAATTGTAGTAACTGTATTTTTACTTTCCCAATGCAGGGTGTTGTTGATATACATAGCACATATTTTGTTTCTAGCAATAAAGTTTAACTAATATTTTGAAGTTATTTTGATCTTAGGAGATTCTATTACTTTCATAAAACATTAGTATAATAAATTTCCATTATTTAAACTATACAGACTCAGGTTCCATGACTAAAATTTCCCTATACTTCATCATCTTTTTCTGCATAGGAGTTTATTTTCTAACATGATCATCATTAATCCATCAATGGTTTCAATTTGGGACTAGAAAGAATGTTAGGGAAATGTCTTTCTGGTGATTGAGGTCATAAGATATAAAACTTTGGAGCTATTAGAATTCCTATTTTACTATAAAGCAAAAAATAATCCTTGAACTATGAAAAGAATGAAATCAGTCTTCTGAGGGAAGCCAAAATGAGAAACTCAAACACAGCCTAATGGTGGATGGTGCCCCAGCCACTCTTGATGCCCTGTGAGGACTACTATTTATGGTATCCACAAAAGTGTTCTTAGTTAAATTGGGTAAATATAGGCTTTCAGGTGCAATACAATAGCTGTAATTAATGTAATTTATAATGCACTGAATTTTTAAAAATCTCACACTTCAATAACATCTTGTGGTTTTAAGAACTAGATTATATTTTTACGTGGTCTGAATATCATTTTCTTCTTTTCCCCATAAGAGACTATTGGGAAGAAATTATCTGTTATAAACATTTTTCCATGTGACTTAATACAAAAGAAACACTAAACCATTCCATAGCACACCTCCAAAATATTATTGATGGGTGTGGTGTTGAAGCAGATATTTGAACAGAGATTAATGTGTGAACATGCTGAAAAACATTACTGCAGTGGGTCTGTGGTTTACACCCTCATGCCCTTCAATTTTCCTCCAAACCTGTATTTTTTGCCAGATAAATAATAATGTAAATATGCCTCCTATAATTATTTTTTTCTCCTTGGTGATTGTCTATCTCTAAAGTTAATATATTATTTTAAGATTGTCTTTGATGTGTGTATTGTCATCATAGGAGATGCATTGGTCTAACTATGGTTTTGACAGTAGTTATAATAACTCTTTGTCTTTATCATTTTGTCTATTGAATAGTTCACAAATGGCTCTAGAATAGGGCACAACAACACAGCTATTAGAGTGGAATAATGGTATTCATAATCCTTTTGAGTCAAGGGCTCCTTGGCTGTCTAGTTTTCGCATAGAAATGTTAGTTTATTTGGATGAGAAAAAAATGAGGCTCCATATTTCAGCTTGAGTAAATGACATGTTGTTGCCAGACTAGCAGTGTATTATTCTTTTCTGAGCAAAATATCCAAAAGGTTTTTTTTTGTATTTCCAGATGCTTAGCAGTACTAATATAATGATAAACTTTTTTAGAACATAGTTATATAAACAGCATCCTCAAGAATAAGTAAAATTTATGTTTCACCATATAACAAAAACATTGTGGAGATTCTTAAAGAATATAAATTTTTCCCTACCTTTCATACTAATAAATTGTTTTAAATTATAAATTAATTTGATGAAATTATAGCTCAGTGATGGCAAATCTTTCAGAGCTTTTAAAGATAACAAATAGCCTGCTGTGGCATATGTGTCATAGGCTCACCACCACTGTATATAGCCATTTTGACAGCATGTAGGGATTTAGAGACTACTTGGTCATAAGACTACCTGCAAAGGAACATACAAGTGTTGTGGGGAAAACTAATCTACTCCAGAAATTCAGGGAAGGCATTATAGAGAAACTTTAATCAGAGATAAAGGATATATATAGAGAAGAGTGGGATCAGGATGCTAAAATTTTGTATGCAAAGAGAATATTCTGGCAGTTTAGCATTAACAACTGTGTATCCCTTGCTCAACTTAATTTAACTTCTCTAAGCCTCATATTCCTCCTTTTAAAAATTATGAAAATAGTTCCTACTTCCGGGAATTCCTAAGATTAATTAGGATTCTATACATAAAGATTTTAGCCATAGTACTTTGCATTCAATAAGTTTTTACTAAAGATTAGTTTTGATTGGAAGAAATTGAATGATTTTAAGCAAGGAATAACATAATTAGATTTATATACTGTTAAACACCACTCTTTCTTGAGTATTTGAATGGATTTATAGAACTGCAATACTAAATGTTGTAAGGTCAGTTAAAATAACATTATATTATCCCAAGAAGGGTTAATAGTATGGGCAAATACAAGAAATAATAGGCGAAGTCAGTAACAGACTGAGTAGGAAATCCTGGACTTTTCTTACCCCCAGAGACATACTGATTCTGTAATGATTCATATACAAATTCCATTTGTGAAAAATAATGAACTAATTGAAAGGCTCTTAGATTCTGGGAGAATGCAAAAACAAACTAGCTGAAGCCAGAAGGGTCATTCAGGACACATTCTCAAGGAGACTGTAGGCCTCCCACATTGCTATACAATCAGGAAGAGAACCCCTAGGTGCCAGCTTACACATGGGATAGAAGGAGTGGGTTTGCAGGCCAGTCTTGGAGTTCTGGTGGTTCCCCCACAATTTAGTTCCCAGAGAAGAGTAGAGGTTGTGGCTTGGGCCAATAAATACTATTTAGCTTCTCCCTCAGCAGATTAAGCAGATGAAAAATCTCACTTCTCAGCTTCCCCTTGGAGAGGGAAAAAGGTTGAGTTATGGGTTGGTAGCCCAACTTCTTGAGGTTTCCATGCCTCTGACATTTGTCTCATAGTCTCGAAGCAGGTACTTCTGGCATATTCTAGCTGTCCACAGGAGAACGGAGGTAATGGCTGTGGATGAAAGATGCCATAGCTCGCTCCACACCCCAGGCTCAGCACAGAGCAAACAGACAAAAACCACTGTTGCCTGTTTTTTCCTGAAGAGAAAAATGATTGATAGAGGACCTCAGAATCTCTAAACCAGTAATGGCAAACTGTTTAGAGCTTTCAGTGATACAACAGCCCACTGCAGCAATAGGTTCACTTCCTATGCTCTAAAGAGTCAGGCTGATTTTGTGAGTGTCTTCTCTCATATAAGGCCACTCTGTGAAGATTGGGAGAGGTTCCTGCCTTGTATAATATGGAATCATCAACAGAGATTTCAAAAGTGAAAAATCAGGTGAAGGTATGCCAAACAAGAAAATTAGTCTCCAGAAATGGGCCCAAATAAGATGGAGTTGTATGATTTACTTAGTGGATCATCTCTCATAAAGATGTCCATTGAGGTCAAGATAACAATACATGAACAAAGTGAGAATTTCATCAAAGATATAGGAAATATTAAAAAAGAACAAACAGAAATGATGGAGTTTAAGAACACAAGAACTGACCTGAAAAATTCACCTCAGGGGCTCAGTAGCAGCCTACATCAAGCAGAAGAAAGTATTGATGAACTTAAAGACAGGTTACTGGCAATAATTCAGTCAGAGGAACAAAAAGGGTTAAACTACGTCAAGAAAGTGTAAGAAACTTATGGGGGACCAACATGCTTTCAGAGAATGACAGAGGAGAAAAGAGAAAGAAAGCACCAGAAGACATATTTAAAGAAATACTGAATGGCTGAAACTTCCCAAATATTGAGAAGGAAATGGATATCAAAATCCAAGAAGTTCAGGCCATATCAAACAGGATGATCCAAAAGAAATGCATACAAAGACAGAGTACCAGGATAAGTTTCCCTATAGTGACTCATGGTTAAATATAGTCCAGACTTGATCTGCCTGGTTACAGTCATGTCTGGAGGCATATTACAAACTGCTTGTACCCTGGGCTGTGCCTAAGGCAAAAGAGAAAGAAAAATTAGCTTCACTGGGAGGCTCAACAACAAAAGAAAGAGAGCAAAAGAGGCAAGAGAAACCAGTTCTCCAAAAGCTACCAGAAGATGCAGAGACCCCTCCCCTTACTCTCTAATTTATCCCCCTTTGCTTTGGCCAACCTATAGGAAATCAGAATCAGGTGACAGTGAGCACCAAATACCACCTGAGAAGGAAAGGCCAGAGTTAGTGTCCTAGGAGAAAAATGAGGGAGGCCTAAACAATCAGACAAGTTGTCTCTAATTGGACCACACAAGGTCCTTACAAATGCTCCTCCAGGAAACTAGGGTACCCATTTATTATAATATACATGGCCAAATCCAAGAGGGACAACAGAGTTTTATGTACCAGCCTTTCTTAACTAGTGACCTCCTTAACTGGAAACACCATACTCCCTCCTAAAAGCCCCAAGCCCTCATACATTTGCATAATCCAACCTGGCAGGATTACTGGCTTCTCCTGATGCTGTTTAATGCTAAAGAGCATTGAAGAATGACCCAAGAAGCCCTGTACTAGTTAGAAAATAATTTCCCAGAGGGCATAATGACTATTTAAACATATGATCAGGCCCAATTGCAAGAGGGGAAGCCAAATTGGGACCCAAAAGTTGCAGGCCAATTACAAAGGTTACAAAAGTACCGAGAGCATTTGTAAGAGGCTCTCTTACAAGGTCTCAAAGAGGACAGACAACAGGCAATAAATATAGGAAAGATCTCAGAAATATTCCAGGGAACTAATGAAAGATCTAGCCAGTTTTATGAGAGGCTATGTGAAGGATTCCAAATTACTCTTAAAATGAAAAAGCCTGGTTTGCCTGAGAATCTGGTAATTGTATCAAGGGAGGATGATAGAAATTCTCTGATTGGAGACTGGCCATCCCTGAATTGGTGGACCCCAGGTTTTTAAAACAATTCTATCAATGGTCTCACGTAGAAAAAAATAGCACAAGAGACGTTGCTAGGTCATCAGTTCTATGTGCTGTGACTCACTACAATCACTTGAGCTGTTTGTGAGCAATATCTAACCTGTGCCCAAAACAACCCAAGACAAGGGCCTACCTGGCCCCCCAGGTATTCAAGATGCAGGAGCTACCTCATGTGAAAACTGACTTCACTGAACTGCCTCAAGCAGGAGGCTATAGATATATGTTGGTACTAATTTGGACCTTTTCAGGATGCGTTGAGACTTTCCCCACCCAAAAAAATGAGGCATAAGAGGCGACAAGATACTGTTAAGAGAGACATCGTCCAAAGATTCAGACTGCCTTTGACCAAAGGGGCCAACATTTGTATCTGAGATAGTCCAGGGACTCATGCAGATGTCAAAAATAAAATAGAAACTACACACAACCTATCAACCACAGAGCTCAGAAAAAGTAGAGCACATGAACCAGACACTGAAACAATTATTGAAAAAAATATTGCCAAGAAGTCCACCTGAGATAGGATCAAGTTCTGCCCATGGTCCTCTGCTGAGTCAGGTATTCCCTCACCAAACAAACTGCACATACCCCTGATGAGATTTTATTTGGTTAGCCACCTCCAATTATAAGCCAAATTAATGGTAATCTTTGTAACCTAGGGAAATTGACCCTATTAAAAAAAGGTGCAAGCTTTAAAAATAGCCATAAAGACAAGAGAGTGTACCCATAAGCTTACCAGACCCAGTACAACCATTTTAACCTAGGAATTTTGTTGGGGTCAAGAAGTAAAATCCCACTACCTTAGGGCCCATATAAGATGGCCCCAATCCTGTTATCTTGTGTACCCCCACAGCTGTTAAAATTACAAGAACTGTGCCTTGGATCCACCACACTCAGCTAAAGCCAATGGCCCAAGACAAGTACACCATCCAGTAGAACCCAGACCATCCAAACCAGCTGATTCTGCAATGAGATTGGGCTGCTGTCAGAAATGGCAGCCCTGCTCTGGTCACTTCTGGAAGCTGACCAGTCCTTACACAGCTGAAGCTTGAGGATCAACATAGATTTACAATGACAATATAAATCTCTTATCCTCTTTCTTATAATTCTCCCTTGCCTCTTACCCCTACTTGTCAAAAACATTCAGTTGGCCATAGAGACTCTGACAGACATACGTGCCACCACCTGACTAATGGCTCTAACCAAGTATCAACCTCTGCTCAGTAGGGAGCCACCTCCTTGTGACAAGAAAATTGATAATAATGACCATGCTCTCTATTAAAACTTGTTATAGAAAGCATCAAAGGAGGGAATGAAACAGGACTTAAAAACGTTTTTCTTAGCCTTGGGCAGTCCCCATCCATCATCCCCTCCCACATAGCTGTAACTTTTTGTTTTGGTACAGATAAAATTGGCAACTATGACCTGTAAAAAAAGTTTATGACACTCCATTCTCACAAGATTCACAAGGCTCTGTCCCCTTTCAAGATTAAGTTTTTAATTGCTTTTAATTACTTTGTCTCACTTCTATAACCTTGCTTGCCCCCTATAGTTTCCCACCACTGAAAAGATCACCCCCCCTTTGACCACATGTATAAAACTGGAGCCATCCCTTTGTGCTTGGCTCAGGCCTTTGGACAAGAGTCTGGCTCTAGTCGGTGCACCTAAAATCCTGGAATAAAATCCTTCTGTTTCCAAGTAGTCTCTCCAGTAATCTCTTGAGTTCTTCAACAGCATAGGATAACTTCTAGTTTTCTCAGTTTTTATTGCTGCATGAAAAATTACTCCAAATATCTCATTTTAACATGCATTTATCTCCTGTGTTCTGTGGATCAGGAGCTATACAGGATCTTGTTAAGTGGGGATTCTCTAACCAGGGTATCATAAAGCTGGAATGAAGGAGTCAAGACTATACTGTTATCCTGAAACTGCAAAGTGGAAGACCCCACCTCCCAGCTCTTTGGAAGCCATTTTTGTTGAAACAATACTACACCTCCCAGTGCCATTTATTTAACATAGATCACATCCTTACAATGATGCTCTACCATCCATGATGTGGCCCTCATGTACATTGGACTCCAATACCTTTCAGAGAGGCAATTTTTTTGCTTTGGTTTACAAATACAAATCTTTTCTCAGAGTATGAGGAACCATGCAACATGCATGTAAGCAAGTATAGTTGATCCTTAAACCACATCAGGGTGTAGGGGTGCTGACATTCCAGCAGTCAAAATAACAGTGGATCAACACATTTTGTATGGTTATAGACAGTGAAAGATGCCAGTGCTACAAAACACCAAATTACCTTTCACTACCATACAAAATTTCCTGGAGAGAGAAACTGCTCACATAGAGATGTACAGTATCCACAGGTTATTAAGTAAGCAGATACTTGCAATACTGAAGCTCACAGCAGTAGGAACAGGGAGGTGGCCAGGAAATTATGACAACAATGCAGTAGGTATTAGCTTAATTTCAGGCAGTTGTGTTTTAACACCACATTTTTACATTTGTTTGCATTTTTCTGGGCTATGAATGGAATCTACATCATCTAAAACTTCATGTGCTCAAGATTTGATAAATTTTAATTTTTTATAATATATGTATGCTATATGGTAGTAATTGATATAGGTTACCAACTGCATAGTTTTGCATTCATGACATACTTCTTATTTTTTCAATATTTCTAGATTATGCAGTTTGTGAGTTTCATCAAATTATCACGTCTCAAAAATTATAAAAAGAAATTTAAAAATTGTGCAGAGATGTGGAGTCAAGTGTACTAGAACAGTTACATATTTCAATATACAAACTAAAATTTACAATAGTCTTTACTTAGCAGAATTTATTCTCAGCCTAATAGGTAGCTCAGCACTTAGAGATATTATTTTCTAAATTAAACAATTTATGGCACATTTAGAAGAGTCAGTTGACTGGAGTAATAATTTTAAATGTATTTACCATAATTTTAAGGTACAGTATAGGCAATTTTATGAAAATGTTAAAAATAGATCACATTAAAAATAAAACTCTTCAGGAAAACCTGGTGATACTATGTTAGAAACTGAAATTATAAAAAAA
>NW_004624776.1:14659374-14682462 GCF_000247695.1 Heterocephalus glaber
GTGAGATTGGTATATAAATACATTTATCACTTAGGGTGGCGAGCCAGTCAGCATGTTCTTTCTTCAATTTCATGTTATGGAAAGACAAATAAGACCAATGGCTAGTGATGAAGAGCAATGTAAAAAAAATTATCTTTTCTTCTCTTTCTTTCTTCATTCCCTCCTTCCTTCCATCCATTTTTCTACCTTATCTTTCTTTTGGTCTTTATATTTCTGCCTTACTTTCTTCCTTTTTAAATTTCATTTAAAAACACATTTATTAAGGCTGGGGATTTAGCTCAGTGGTTCCACCACCTGCCTCACAAGTGCAAGGTCCCAAGTTTGATCCCCGGTACCAAAAAAACCACAACCCCCCCCCAAAAAAACCCCCCATTTATTAATAATACCTCTAATCCTGGTGAATTTGTTTAGTTTTACCTTAATGAAATGGTTTTAGGAAGATCTATACCTAGAGAATATTCTTTCAATCCTTAAATTAGATAAGACATATATATGTCGGTTTAGAAGATGCTTGTTAAACCATTTTAAAGAGTGTGTTCTGAATCTACTGTACAAAGCTAGCATGTATGGGATTTTCCTTACATAACTGACCATGAAGCCAATTACATTCTCATACCAATAAGGAACACCAACTTGGGAAAATACCCATCTGTTAAATCAAGCTTATTAGTTACGTGATACAAGCACTTTGAATTCTGACAATTTTTAATAACTTGCTCTTGTCGTTGTCTGGTATACATGCTCAAGTCTTCCTCGACGATTGTGGCTCTATTTGTTTCTTTTCCTGTTTCTAACAAGTTTTGTCTTATGTAGATTTTGCTAGTTTTAAATGCACTCATTTGCATGAGTAGTTTTGTGCAATTTTATCACATATTCAGACTTATATAACTAGCTTCATAATCAAGACACAGGGCTGATCCCATCAGCACAAGGCTCCTTGTGCTGACCCTATACTGCCACCGTTCCCTCCATCCTTATGTCTTGGCCATGACTATCTGTTCTATATTTGCATAAGTTTATTTTGAGAATCATTATTTTAAGAATGTTATGTTATATACATGGGACCATAAATTATAGAAAATTTTAAGATTAGCATTTATGCACAGCATAATTTTCTTGATTTATCTGAATTGTCATGTGTTCCAATAGTTCATTTATTTTTATTGTTGGGTAGTAGCCCACAATATGAACTAATATGGATTGCTAAATCACCCATTAAAAAACATTTGGTTTGTTTCCAAATTTTGGATATTATGGATAAAACTGCTATAAATACACATGTACAGGTTTTTGCATGAGCATCAGTTTTTATTTGCCTATGAAACATGTTCACAGTGTAAGTCCTGGGTTGTATGATAGCCACAGACTTCATTGTATAAGAAATTCCTGAACAGTTTTCTGAGTAATTGTATCATTTAACATTCTCACTGTAAGACCATGTGTCTCACCAACTGCTCCTGAGGAGCTGGCTACAGTGAGGATCACCTGGGAGGGAACACACTGGACAAGTTGTGAACTTAAAACAGACCTTTATTAGTCTGGCCAGATGGCACCCCCAAGCACCAAGCTTAAAGAGGTGAGAGGCTCAGAGCCTGAGGTCCTTTTATAGGAGATGCTAGGGGGAAGTTAGCAAGCAGAAATACAAAAGTGAAGTGCTGAAGGAGAGGGATTTTACAGATTGTTCTTAAGATAACATCTTCTGTTATGGAGTTGGGTAAGCATGATGGAACACTGCACACTCCACAGATCTTCCTGGCACAACAGCAAATACATTCCTGGAACTTGATGTTCCCCTGGTGATCCGTAACAGAAGCAGACAAGTTGGGGCCCTATTACAAAATGGAGTAACTGTTGTTCAGTCTCACATTCCCCACTGATTTTTCCCGTGGCTATGTAATGTTATACAGCATTATCTTGGTATTGTCTCCAACTTCACTCTTCCTCATCTAGCTCACTTAAAGGATGATATTTGGCCTGCTGATTCAGAATCATTAGGTGAAGAGATCCTATCCAGGCCCTTACATAGGCCATAAGCTTATTAATAATGCATGGGCTGAAAGTCAAAGCTAGTAACAAGATTAACAGGGGTCCAGCAAGGGCAGAAACAAGGGTAGTTATCCAGGAAGATCAGTTAAATATTGACTGGAACCATCCCTTCTGTTTTTCCCATCTATTATATTTTTCTTGTAGGTGTTTATTTATGGTGGCCAGGATTTCTCTTCTTATTCCAGATTTATTAGCATAATAGCAACGTTACTCTCCTAGGGCTGCACATAGCCCTCCCTCTTTCATAAACCTGAGGTTGAGTTCTCAGCGGTTTTGAAGGACCATCTCAGCCAGAGAATCAACCTGTTTTTTCAAATGAGACACTGACTCAGTAAGTAGGCTAAGTCTATTTTTACCTGTTGGGCAAAAGTCTTGAAGTTTGAGTCTTGCAGTCCTATTGCAGTAGCGCCCAGAGCCCCTGATTCCACAATGCCTGTTGCAGTTAACACAGGAATCAATTCTGGGTGGCATTTTTCTTGGGTGCATGCTCTCTTAGCTGGGTATTGCCAACCCTAGTCTTCTCCATATATAGTGACTTGGGGTAAAATGTGGACCATTATGCATACCTCAAGTTCCTGATTGAGGACTGTCATGGACAAACAAGGAGTTATACCATTTGTACATGCCCACCATACATTGTTTCCAGCTTTTAGATATTTTTCATTACTGGCAGTGGGTGTCTGATAAGAACATATACTGTCCAGATAAGAAGATGTAACACTTGGATTTTTAACACATGACCCTTTTCCTTTTATATCACCAATTGACAACCTCAGTTTTTTCCAATCACACTCATTCTGGTCAGCTTCTGAGAAGGTGCTGTTTACTGCCAACCCTACATAATACGGGGGACATGGACTCAAACACAGCCAACACCCTTGGGTAAGATTGGAGCTAGACTCATTTAACAGAGTGTACATGGCACCCAGGGTTTTTAGGTATGGTTGGATTGGAGATTCAGGAGCAGCTAATGACACATTATAGGTTCCTTTTGCCTTTTCTTTTTCTTGGGGGCCAGAGACCCTATAGATGTTGCCTACCAGTTTAGGTGGTACTATTACTGGGCTATGCTGGATGAGGAGGTCAGTCATAGGGTCCTTTCCACCAACATAGAGTGCCACGGTCCAGGATTTTCCTTTTTCCCAATCTCTATACAGATTCTGCCATTGTTTTAAAGTTAACTTGATGGGATTACATTTTCCTTTGGAACATGAACCACTTGGTATTTGTTGTTCCAAGGCCAAATATGCATCATCGTTTTTCCATGAGGCAATAGATTTGCAACCCCAATAATTACAGTGGTTTCCTGGTCCCCCATTGCACCTTTTATTTTTCCTATGGGGCAGGCATAAATATCTATGTCTTGGAGGGTTTTTTCCAACTTATCATCTGTTCCACACTACCCTCTGTGGCCCCCTTTACCCATCTTTCTGGATTAAACTTTACCCTTTGAACCAGCCCCACCCCCCACTAATGATTGGAAGCCCCAGAACACAGAGGTCTATAATAAAATGGGGCTGTCAGTAGTAATGGTGGCAATGTGAGCTCCATTAAGGCATTTTTTAGGGACCAAGTCCAGTTCTGGGGAGTGTGGCTGGACAGCACCAGCTGGCATCCAGATCCCCCTTCCATCGGGGCTGGTAAGAACAGTAGCCCCAAGAACCCCCATATTGTCCAAACTAGTCTTTGATTAGTCTTATCTTGAGGGGGTCCTTTGTGTTCCAGTCGATTTGCCATGTTGAGATTGCTTCCTCTGGGGGTGCCGCCTTTAAATGGCTGAGGTGGATCCAGGCAGAGTGTCCAGCTACCTTCACTGCTGAGGGAGTCACCAGGATGATGGGAAATGGTCCCTTCCAGTGGGGTTCTAGGGTCTTGGAGTCAAACCTGTGATTGAGAACCAAATCTCCAGGCTTATAGGGTAAGGGTTGCAAAGGTTTTTCACTGGAACCAGGGATAGTTTTTCTCAGCTTATCATGTAGCTCTGATTGAAGCTGATGGACTGCTTTTAGGGACTTAAGGAGTTGGAGGTGGGAAAGTTTTTCCTTCAACTCCAGATCAACCAAAGGGATGATCGGGGGAGATTGCCCATAAATGATCTGGTAGGGTGACAGATTTAGGGGCAGCTTAGGTGTACACTGGGTATGAAGGAGGGCAAAGAGGAGAAGTTCTACCCAACCTTGTTCAATCTCCAGGCATAATTTAGTTAGGACCTCTTTTAAGGTTCAATTTGCTCTTTCTATTTGTCCTGAACTCTGAGGCCTATAGGCACAATGTAAATTCCATTTTACCCTTAAAGCTTTACTGATGAATCAAGATAATTTCAGCCATAAAGGCTGAGCCATTGTCAGACCCCAGGGCTAAGGACAAGCCAAAATGAGGAATTATTTCTGTCAAGAGCTTTTCGATGATTACCTTGGCTGTCTCTCTCTTAGTAGGAAAGGCTTCTATCCATCCTGAAAAAGTATCTACAAAGACTAATAAGTACTTGTATCCATACATGCTAGGTTTCATTTCAGTAAAATCCAATTCCCAATGTTCTCCTGGAGTTAATCCTCTATGTCGGACCCCGGGGTGTGGGGGGGTGTCCAGTCACTTGGTTTGCATTTACCTTGATACAGGTGGGGCATCGTCTCACTAGGTCTTTGGCCTTTTGTGCCATTCCCTTGCTGACGAAATGGGGTTGCAGAGCGGCCATCATTCTTTTCTCACCAAGGTGGGTGGACCTATGCAGTTCTTGTAGCAGCATATCTGCTACAGTGGCTGGGAGCACCACTTTTCTGTCCTCGGTTGTCCACCATCCATGTTTACCTTGGGCCCACCGCTTTTTGGCCATTTCCACCATTTCTTCCTCTGTGTACTCTGGTTTCTCTGGCAGCACTGGTGTGGGGAGCAGAGCCATCTGTTTCCCCACTGATTTTTGGGCATCTTGTTTCGCTGCCAGATCAGCTGCATTATTACCAATCACCTTGGGGCTAGCCCCCTTTTGATGCCCAAGGACATGGATGATAGCAACCTCTTGGGGCAACCAAATGGCTTGTAACAATGTCAATATCTCAGTTTTATTTTTGTCTTTCCTTCAGAGGTTAGTAGCCCTCAGTTTTGATAAATCTCCCTGTGCACATGGGCGGTGGCAAAAGCATAATGGCTGTCAGTGAAAATATTTATCCTTTTACCTTTACCTAGTTCCAGAGCCTTGGTCAAAGCAATCAACTCAGCCTTTTGTGCTGATGTCCCTTGGGGCAGTCCTTGGTCCCATTTCACCTGTTGGTCCTGGCTGACCACCGCCGCCCCAGCATATTGCACTCCATCACACATGAAGCTGCACCCATCAGTATAGAATGTGACCTCCACTTGGGGGAGGGCCTGGTGCATTAAATCTGGACACCCTCCCCATAAATTTTCAAGAGTCTCAAGGCAATCAAGGATGGGCATCTGTTCGTTGGACTCTGAGAGTAAGGTAGCCGGGTTGAGGCTAGCGGTGGTGGCAAACTTGATGCACAGCTGCTCCAATAGGAGTCCTTGGTATTGCAACAATCTGGCATTAGATAGCCACTTTCTAGGGGAGCTGTTTAATAAGGGCTCAATGGCATGGGGAGTGACTAAAGTCAAATCCTGTCCAAATGTCAGTTTGTCAGCCTCTCAGGTTAGAGCAGCTGCTGCTTCTACAGTCTTCAGACAGGTGGGCCACCCTCAGGCTACTGGGTCTAGCTTTTTCAAGAGGTATACCACAGGCCACTTCCATGGTCCCAAAGGCTGAGTTATCACTCCCTTAGCTACCCTGTTCTTCTCTGCTATATACAGAGTGAAGGGCTTCGTTATATCTGACAATCCCAGGGTTGGTGCCAATGCAAGTGTAGTTTTAAGCAATTGGAATGCCTGCTGGCAAGCCTCAGTCCATTTGAGGGGCATATCTCCCCCTGCAATGGCTTCATGCAGGGGTTTGGCAATTTCAGCAAAGCCAGGGATCCAAATTCTGCAATACCCGATTGCCCCTAGGAATTCACACACCTGTTTCTTTGAGCTTGGTTCTGGAATCTGGAGAATTGCTGATACCCTTGATTCTGTTAGCTTCCTCTTCCCTTCCTGAAGAATATAGCTCAAGTAGGTTACCTTGGTCTGGCAAAGCTGAGCTTTTTTCCAGAACACCTGATATCCCAGGTCTTGGAGAACTTCCAGGAGGCCCTCGGTGGCCACAAGACATTCTTCATTGGTTGAAGTTGCCACCAGGAGGTCTTCTACATACTGAAGAATAGTTGCATGGGGAAAAGCTCTCCTTACCTCTCATAAATCTTTGCTGAGAGCTTCACCAAACAGAGTGGGAGAGTTCTTGAATCCCTGTGGCAGCCAGGTCCATGTCAGCTGTCCAGTAGTCCTGGTGTCTGGGTCAGTCCATTCAAAGGCAAAGAAGGGCTGGCTCACTGGTGCTAGGGGCAGGCTGAAAAATGCATCTTTGAGGTCTAATACCAAGTACCACACATGAGCAGGAGGGATGAGACCCAACAGAGTATAGGGATTTGGTACCATTGGGTGGATGGTTTCCACCCGGCTGTTTACCTCCAACAAATCCTGTACCAGTCTGATGTCTGAGGTGTCAGGCTTCCTCACAGGAAGCAGGGGTGTATTCCAGGCTGACTGGCAAGGGACCAAGATGCCGGCCTCTTGCAGTTGGTGGATGTGTTTAGAGATTTCCACCTTGGCCTCCAGTCGGAGGGGGTATTGTCACACATGGACAGGGGCAGCAGAGGTCAGCAACTGGACCACCACTGGGGCATGGTGGTTAGCCAGCCCAGGTGGATTGGTTTCAGCCCATACCCTGGGAAACTTTTTCTGAAGGTAGTCCCATTTTTGTTCAGGGGGCTCTGTGCCCTCCTTTAGCAATCTAAATTCATCTTCTAGGGGAACCATTACCATAATGGCAGAGGGTAACTTAAGTTTGAAGGTCCCTCTTTCAGGCTCAAAGGAAATAATAGTCCCCAACTTTCATAGCAAGTCTCTTCCCAGCAATGGGTATGGGCACTCAGGGATAACTAAGAAGGAATGGGTGATGGTGTCTTTTCCTAGATTCACAGTCCATCTAGTGGTCCAAGGGTAGGAGGTCACTTTCCCAGTGGCTCCAGTAATGGAGGTTTTTGAGGAAGTGAGGGGTCCAAGGGGGGTCTTCAGGACAGAGTGGGCCGCACCAGTGTCCACAAGGAACTGGACATCTGTTCCCCCATCTCCGAAGTCACGATAGGCTCACTAGGGTTGAGCAGCCATGAACCTTGGCCCCGTCAATCTTCTTCATCTACTAAGAGGATCCCACCTTTTTCCTTTTGGGCCTCCTTTTTTCTTTTTCTTTTTAGCTTTTCACAGTCCTTTTTAAAATGGCCCTTTTCCTTACAATAGGCACACTGATCTTAGGGTCAGATCTTTCCCTTGTTCCCTAGCTTATTTTTGGGTCTTTCTTTCTGCACAAATCCTCCATCAGCCAAGGTGGCTATGGTCACTTTTCCCAGCCTCTTGGCCATCCTCTCTTCCAGGGGATCTCTGTTGTTAAACGTCTTCATGGCTACACTCATCAACTTTTCTCAATTCTCTCCCTCAAATCCCTCTAGCCTTTGCAGCTTCTTTCTATGTCTTGAGCCGACTGGGTAACAAATGCCAAATTTATTGCCTACCAATTTGCAGAGGCATCTGGATCGATTGGAGTATACGTACAATATGCTTCCAACAGATGCTCCAAAAAAGCAGAAGGGGATTCCTCAGATCCTTGAAGGACCTCGCTTACCTTGCTCAAATTGGTAGGCTTCTGAGTGGCTTCCCTCAGGCCAGCCAGGAGATGCTGATGATAGTTCTGAAGAGCTTCTCTCCTGCCTGAGGTGTTAGTTTTCCAGTGGGGTTGGGTGGATGGGAGTTGTGCTTCAAGACAGGCTCACTGTTGGTCATCTAGGGGGCCTTCTGGTCCACCTAGTACTGACCTCATAGCTTGTCCCCAGATCCTTTCCCTTTCCTCTGAGGTAAAAAGGGCCTGGAGGAGTTGTTGGCAATCATCCCAAGTAGGATCATGGGTATGGAAGATAGACTCTAGGAGAGATATTAGGGCTTGGGGCTTCCCTGAGAATGGAGGATTTTGATGTTTCCAATTATATAAGTCACTAGTACTGAAGGGGATATAAACATAGTGACCTTGTTCTTTCTCTCGAAGGGGCAAGAGAGGGGCCAAACTAATTTCCCCAGTGGGGACCTGGCAAGGTCCATATGCACCCCCAGCTCATGTGTGTGGGGGAGAAGTCACCGAGTCTGGGGAGTGGGGCGCCTCAGGGAGAGGAGGATAGAGAGGAGTAGGAGCCGAAGGTTGAACAGATGGAGAAAGGAAAGGATTTCAAGGTCTAGAGCGGGATCCATCTGAGGAGGTGGAGGATTCCACATAGGGTGGAGGCCCTCCCAAGGGGTCTAGGGGGTCAGGTTCCTGCAAGAGTACTGGCTTGGGAGCTTGGGTCTTAAGTCCCTGGGGTCCTTTCAGGGCAGTGACTAAAATTCGAGTGTCTGTTAGAAGGGAACAGCACTGCAGCCAAGCCGGAGGTTTCTCACAAGCCTGAACCCAGATGTCTATGTAGGGAAATTGGTCTGGGTGGCCAGGGTGACCGGTGACTTTGCCCCACACCTTCCAGCAAATACTAGGGTCAAAAGTCCCTTCGGCTGGCCATCCCACCCCAAAGGCTGGCCATTCCAGTTGGCACAGGGAGCAGAGTCTTCCATGAGACAATTTTACCCCATATTCATCTTCTTGTTCTCGAGAAAAAGCCAATTTAAAATTAGTGAGAAAGCAGTCAAGTGGAGTGGATCCGGTAGAACAGGTTCCTCCCATTACTCTGCTCCTGATGAGGATTGGAAAGAAAAAAATGTAAAATCAGACACACAACAGACACAACACTAACATACAAAAGACAAGACAAATGGGCGCCATGACAAAATGAAACTAAATCTTCCCTTGTTCCTCATCAGGAACCTCGGGGTCAGGGGAGGCTTCCTGGCTCATCAGCCACCTCACTCCTGACTTAACAAATGGTTGCAACTGGCCAAAAGCTTACCTCCAGAGGTATTCTGAGGTCTGTGCCTGAGAGTCTCCTGCTGGATCCCACCACGGAGTCTTGGCCAAACCAGGGGTTCCTACCCAGGCATCTCACTGGGGCCTCTAAATGTAAGACCATGTGTCTCACCAACTGCTCCTGAGAAGCTGGCTACAGCGAGGATCACCTGGGAGGGAACACACTGGATAAGTTGTGAACTTAAAACAGACCTTTATTAGTCTGGCCAGATGGCACCCCCAAGCACCAAGCTTAGAGAGGTGAGAGGCTCAGAGCCTGAGGTCCTTTTATAGGAGATGCTAGGGGGAAGTTAGCAAGCAGAAATACAAAAGCGAAGTGCTGAAGGAGAGGGATTTTACAGATTGTTCTTAAGATAACATCTTCTGTTATGGAGTTGGGTAAGCATGATGGAACACTGCGCACTCCACAGACCTTCCTGGCACAACAGCAAATACATTCCTGGAACTCGATGTTCCCCTGGTGATCCGTAACAGAAGCAGACAAGTTGGGGCCCTATTACAAAATGGAGTAACTGTTGTTCAGTCTCACATCACCTGCAGTGGATGAGTGATCCAGTTTCTCTGCATCCTTTACAAGTAGTTGATATTATCACTATTTTTAAAATTTTAACCATGCTGATAAGTATGTATTAATATCTTAATTTTGGTTCTTGAATTTCTCTGATGGTAATAATGTTGGACATCTTTTCATGTGCTTATTTGCTGACCTCTTTGCTGACATGTCTATTTTTTACTCATTTTAATTGGATTTTTTAAGCGTTGAATTTTGAGAGTTCTCTGAATATACTCACAGACTATATGGTGATATTTTGGTCAATGAAGGATCACATTTAGGATGGTGATCCCATAAGAGTATTTCACTCTTATATATTACAGTCCCTTTAGTTCATGTAAGTATACTAAATAGCTTATTTGATTTGAAAAAGTATTAGAAGTACTTCTTCCCCATGGAGTTACTGCAGAATTGAGTCTCCTGATCATGGCCCACAAGGTCTCAGTGACAAGATACCTTGCCTGTCTCCCTGGCTATTACCTCTGAGCTGTCTATCTTTCTACATCAGATTGGAGGTAGTTGTGTGCAGGGCTTCTTCTAGTGGAATTTAGCCCCTGCCCTCACTTTGCCATGCGAAGCAGGCCACTTAGTAATATTTTAGGCTTTTCCTACAAAACTTTCCTCTTTCTTCAGAGCTGTACACTGAGAGTGGTGGAAATGGCATGCCTAATGTCTAACTTCCTCTCCTCTCCATGTACTTTAGGACTGAAAGTCATCAGGCTATAAGGTTTGCCTTCCCCAAATCCCATCAGTTTCTTAGCATTGGGTGGAAACTTTCTGGTCCAGATTTAGTGGTAGAAATATGTAACTTTATATATTTGAAGAAATTGTATGACCTGATTTGATTTTAAGCAAGGGTTCTTTATATGTAAAATAATTTTAAAATGCCCCTTTTCACAAAGCCCAAAGTTTAACTCAATTTCCCTGCTGCTAAGTCAAGCAAAAATCCAATTTGATAGTTAAAGATGAAAAATGACCTCATTGATATAGGACCCCATATCTACTCTTCCCCAATTATTGAAACTCTTTACATTAGAGGACAATGAGATTCACCAGAACTTAAAAATGTATATTCAAAAAACTAGAAATTATCTTCATTTTCAGGGATAATTGCAAAAAGTTATTCACTTGGTTTTATTAGAAATAGTGAAATTATCTGCATGCAAGTATGTCCCTTTATACCCTGTTTCAGTGTTTGAAATTCCTATCTTTTAAATACAGTTTTTATGGAAAGCATTGTTATTGGGAAAATTTGTTAAAGGGCTCTTCTGGGGCAATTGAAGTTGAGTAACATTTGCAACGTTGTGAATGATTGATGGTCTCTTCATTTTGTGTTGTTATAACACACAAGGACTAGGAAATTTATAAAGAAAAAATATATTTAGTCCATTGTGCTGGAGGGTGGGAAGTCCAAGGATATGGCACAAGCATCTGCTCCATATCTGCTGAGTGCTGTATTGCATCACCCCATTGCAGAGCACAGAAGGGCAAGAGAGCACAAGAGGGTGAACTCCTTTCATCTGAAACCCTCTCCCTCAGGAATGGATCCATTCATAAGGGCACAGCATGACAGTCATGACCTAATGAGCTCTTAAAGGTACCCCCTCCCAACACTGTTGCTCTGATGAGTACGTTTCCAACACATGAACTTTGAGGCACATTCACACCACAGTCAATGGCTAGTATCTTTGTATTTGCCACTGGCATGTTCAGAAGAGGCAAGAATGCAGTCCCTGTCAGTTCCTAGGATGAGGAACTAAATGAGGAACCTTGAAGCTGCTATTCAAAATGAAGATGACAAATTTACCATGCTGCTCATATCTAACAGCAAGCACAAGCCCACAATGGGTTATTTTTGAGTAGATGAGTAGATATATCCTTTTTTCCTTTTGGAAGCTTAGGTTGGGGCTCCCTGTCATAGGATAAGACCAAATTCTGATGATCCCTGTTTGATCACATTGGAGTGGCAATGTGTTTTATAAACGACACCGCTGGCCTTGAACAAAAAGCAGCAGTGATTATTCAGGCCCTGGTGACACTGCATGCAGAGATGAGTATGACAGGGAATCAAAGAATCATATTGTCTCCCCTTTGCTCATTTTTTTTTTGTCTTTTTAAAAATTAATTTTATTGGTAATTTTTGGGTATACAATATAATAACATTCATCGTTGGAAATTTGTACCTTTATGTAATCTATCTTGGTTCTTATTTTTTTCCCCATTCCCCTGACCTCCCTTCAACCCCTCTATCCCTCCCTATTTACAAAGACTTTGTTTCCATTTTATCCTTTTCTCATATTAATTCCATTCTCTTTTTTCCTTTCCCCTACCCCTCCCACTTCCCCTTTCCCTCTGCCCCTTTTCTTCCTATTTCACATTATCTATTATACCTTTTAGTCCTTATTTACACTTTCAGTTTCTCATACCAGAGAGACTATTCAGTATTTACGCATGCGTCTCTAATTTCTCACTCTTTATGGCTGAGTAGTACTCCATTTTATATAAAAAAACACATTTTCTTTATCCACTCTCCAGTTGATGGGCATTTTGGGTTGTTTCCAAGTTTTAGCTATTATAAACTGTGCTGCTATGACATGAGTGCACATATATCGCTATATATAAGTTGAAAGGCTTCATTTTATTCCTAAAATTGTCTGCATTTTTCTAAACCTAGGCAAAGTTTCAAAATCTATACAGATGAGTTGGTTAGCTAATTATTCATAGAATGATTATTAAGCCACATTCTTGGATGAGAGTCAGAATTTAATGAATATTATATGTTTGTGAATCTTAAAGAGTTTCTTCATCCTACTACTTAAATAATTGGATAACATTTATTTTTTGTTTTGTGTAACAACCTGTTGTTATTACATTATTTACAAGTCACTAACAAGATTCCAATTACATATATGCAGTCATATCAAAGATTAAGACTTTTACCGGATGTTTAATCTAAAAGAAACTTGGGGTATTGACCACTATATTTGTTTCCTTCCTTGATTTTTGGAATTGTCACTATCTTCATTTAAAAGATCTGATGACTCCTTTATGTGCCTTAGAGTTTACTAGTAGTGTTAGAAATTACATAGGCCAGGGGAAAAAGAAGGATCTCAAATAAGTGTTAACACCCCCTCCCCCAGCCCAACTTCGATTCTGGGTTGAAAGACAGCTAACTTCCTCATTCCGGTCCCTGGCCTGAGCTCCACCCCCTGATTCCTAAGGCCACCCTTGCCACTGCTGTCTTTCACATAAAACCAACCATCCTCTCTGATCCAGGCAGTCATCTCCTTGGTTCCATTTTCTTCTGTACATCCACCCCCAAATCCTAGCACTAGGTCTTGGTCCTCCCTGGCCTGGGGAATGATCCCCTTGGTTTGGCTCCTCCAGCTGGTGGATAGTGGGAGACACGGGGGGGGGGGCACCTGTCTCTGTTTTCCATTTCTTTTGCCTAGAGACACCCCCCCCCCACTATGGGCAGTTCCGATTTGGCCTTCTGATAACCCAAAGACCTGTCTTTATTTTGTCGACTTGTAAACCTAAAAACCCTCTATCTGGGAGAGGGAGTCATAAAAAAAAATTTAAAAACCCCTTATTTTCATCAATAGCATAGCTTAACAGATAATAATAACCTAAACACAGGACCTTTGGTTTCCAAATTCTTCCAGAATTAAATGGATTTATTCAGCACAATGAAAGTGGTCCACAGTTCCTTGAGTGTAGGCTTTCTTTCACTTTCTCGCCAACTTTCTTTCCATACTGTACTATTTTCCAAATTCTTTTTCACAATCACTCTAGACTTGACTCTAGTTCTCTCTTTAACCTTATATTCAATCCTGTGAACATGGAGCCCCACTGCCTGGGTTTCAGCCACTCTCAGGGCTCAGTTCTGCCTCTAGTCTCTTCCCCATCAAATAACTCCTTTTCAGTCTCTCTCCCCCTCCATATCTTAGTGCCCCTTCTACCTTCTCTTATTGGTGTAACTCTATATTGTGTAAGTAACAGAGATATTGCAAGAGATCTCTATTGTGATCCACTTAAGGTGGGAACCTGTAGGGATGTAATTGTCTCATCTGTGTGTTTGTCTATGAATCTTTGTCTATAATAATCAACCTTGGACATGGGGAAATGCTGGGCAAGACTTCCTCTATAGCTAAAAAAGGAGCTACCTGAACCAGTTTACTTCAATTTTCTTCAAAATGGGTGGCTTCTCTAGTTTTTCCCCAAATCCCCAACCTCCAAGATTAGGGGAAGGATTTAGGGATTTGGAATAGACATTTTTTTTGAAGCCCAAAAATAAATAACATGATGACAAGATAATGCTCACTGAATGCTCACTTACTGCCACGTTGTGGGCTGGTGAGGTCTTTCAATGCAGTAGCTTGTATGACCTTAGAGATACTTTATAAAAAAGCATTATTATTAGCTATAATTTGCAGATGAGAAAACTGGAACATACATGGGTCAAACAACCTGGAAAACATCCTACAAATGACAAATGGATCAATTGAACAATTAGAACACAAAGTCATTCTGCTCTAAAATCTCTCAGGCTTGAACCCTGATCTTCTTGGGTCTCTCTTCCGTTCATCAGCTGAGCAATCTTACAAAAGTGAAAATCTGATACTGCTATTCACAGTTACCTTCAAAGGCTTCCTGTTCCCTGAAATATATGTTTCTTAATATGCTTGCCGAGCCCTTCTGCGCTTCCTTGGTCCCCTCCCTGCCTCTTCTAAAGGCATCTCCAACATCAAGTACTTTCACCCACTTTGAATATTTTGTTACTTCAGACTCTTTACTCTCTTTTCCCAGAATACTCCCCAATCTTACATACTTCTTGTTACTCTTCACCTGGCTAGATCTTATTCATTGGTCCAATGAAAGCTAAAAGTTATTTACTCCCAGTCCTTTTTTGAAATCTAGAATTAATTTTAAGGATCATAAAAGCTTGTACTCCCTTTTAAAATTATTTTTTAAATTTTATTTTATTGGTACATTTTAGGTACACAATACAATGACATACATCATTGGAAATTTGCACCTTTACATAGTCTCTCTTGGTTCTTATTTTTCACCCTTGCCCAGGCCTCTCTTCAACCCCTCCATTCCTCCCTATTTACAAAAACTTTGTTTTGAGTTTTTCATATTCTCATATTAATTCCATTCTCTTCTTTCTTTTCCCCTACCCCTCCCACTTCCCCTTTGCCCCTTTTCTTCCTATTTCACATTATCTATTATACCTTTTAGTCCTTATTTACACTTTCAGTTTCTCATACTAAAGAAACTATTCTGTATTTACACAATTGTGTTGTATTTATTTCACTTAAGAGTATCGCCAGCTATAAATGTCTCTAATTTATCATTTTGTATGGCTGAGTAGTACTCCATTTTATTAAAAAAACACATTTTCTTGATCCAGTCTCCAGTTGATGGGCTACTGGGCTGCTTCCAAGTTTTATCTATTGCAAATTGTGGTGCTATGAATGTGGGTGCACATATATCATTATGGTATGATTCTTTTAATTCTTTGGGGAAGTTACCCAGCAGGGGAATAGCTGGGTCAAATGGGACTTCCAGTCCTAGTTCTTTGAAGTATCTCTATGTACTGATTTCCACAGTGGTTGCATCAGCCTACACTCCCACCAGCAGTGGAGCAGGGTTCCTCTTTCCCCACAGCCCTGACAGCATTTGTTATTAGTTGGTTTCTTGATAGCACTCATTCTTTCTGGGGTGAGGGGGAATCTCAGCATTGTTTTCATTTGCATCTCTCCAATGATCAGTGATGTTGAACATGTTTTCATATGTTTATAAGTTTATGTCCTGTTTCTACTTCGAGAAGTTTCCTTTCATTTCAGATGCCATTTTTGGATTGGGTCTTTCAATTTGGGAGGTCTGAGTTTTTAAAGTTCTTTATAGATTCTAGATAGTGGACCTTTCCAATGTTAATTTATGACAATAGTCTTGATACTATTGATGAAAATGATACTCCAATAAATGAAAATTGCAGGCAAATCTTTCCTCATATAAAATGCACTTTATTTTATGAAATACCTCCAATCCAATCCAAAATGCATATTTTCTAGGGTTTAGGGTTTTATTTATAGCCAGTTCAGGAGGCCTTCAGTGCTGGCCTAGGCCACTGTATTTCATGAGCTGGGAATGGAGTGATAGACAGAGTTGGTGTTCTCTCTGCCTGGCTGACAGGATTCTCAAATTGTCCTGTCTTACAGATGACTCGCATCACAACTGCGTGTTCATCATTAACCTTCTTTCATCTTGTTTTACAATTCATTTTTCACATTTTCTCCTATTTGTTCATGTACTACTTTCCCCTTCTTATTTCTTTTCCCCTTTGATTTGAAGTTCACCATTCTCCTTTTTATTCTAGCAACTTTCCTCTCATTTTCAGAAAATATATATGCACATGCATATATTTCTCTATATATACACATGTCCTTATATCTATATTTATATATTTACATCTACATTTATATATATATATATATATAGTCTCTAACATCAGACTTAAAAGTACTCATGTGAAAAGGGGAAATTAATAACCCCAACCAGACTTTCTTTGTTTT
Organism: Heterocephalus glaber; assembly: GCF_000247695.1. The sequence goes on from NW_004624776.1 coordinate 14,675,642, forward strand.
TATCATTTACAGTTTATCTCCTTATTGTTAAATTATTACTTTTTATGCTATTTGATCCTTATTACCTTATTAGAGAGTGTCTTGTTACAGTATTTTCCATATTTAAGCTAATTAGTTCGCTTTGATGCTTAATGGTGCTCCTTTTGGCTAAAACTTTTGTCCTTGCTGGTCACCTTAGCCTTGCACTTTGCCTATAGCTCCAAGACCACATCCCTGTATTGATTTCGATAGGATAATTCCACAAGAGCTAATTGGAGACTTGCAAGTGTTGTGGGACATCATGGAAACAGCCTTTTGTCAGCTCCCTCCCTGCACCCTGCTTGGTCCAAGGTCAATTCTTCCCTCACAAGTCCTTGGTGTCCATGTGCAGACCCAGGTACCTGTCCTGAAAAACAATCCTGCCTGCTTAGTCTTGCCTTTCCCAGGAGCCTGGGAAATAAAATGTTCCCCATTTTCTTTCCTGTACTCTTGTCAGGAAACTCAGAGAAAATGTCACTGAGACTGCCCGTTTTTTCTGTATAGTGATGTTTTGAATTAAATCCTGGTTATCCACTTAGGGTTAAGTGGTAGCACAGGACAAAGAAAGATAGGTGAATGACCACAAAAATTTCACAACCACAAAAGAAGTCACTCTGCTTTTTATTATTATATATAGCAGCATTTATAAGCATGTCTTAAGCATTCCTGAATTCATGGAGCAATATTACTCTTAGTCCTTGCTAGGACATGACAGAACAACAGAATGTAGCTGGTGTTTTACAACAAGAAGATGATTTTGAAGAGTTAGGACATAGCAACTACCTATATTTTGGGGAAAGCAAGCTATTTGCCAAAAGCAACCTATAGTTTCTTTTTCTTTCTTCCTCCTCTGTTTCTGTCTCCATCTCTGTCTCCCCTGCCCCTCTCTTGTAGTGCTGGGGGTTGAATCCAGTGCATCTCGCTAATTTGCTAACTTGTCAAGGCTGGCTAAAACTCATGATCCTCCTGCCTCAGCCTTCCAGAGTACTGGGATTACAGAAATATCTACCATCATGCCTGGCTCAAGTCTATAATCTTTATGTTTCTGGAAGCTAAACATTTGTTTTATTTCAAATGATGCATAAAAATTTCCACAAATAAAATAGGAACATCTTAGAAAGAAGACAGGATTTATGTGCTATATATCAAAAGCTTAATCAGATGAGATTGATTCTGTTTTATGATGGAGGCAGTAAATATAAAATTGATAATTTTTGACTTAATTTTTGCCAAAAATATTGTTATAGAGAATAGATCTAAATCATTTAAACCAAAAATTTTCTCTTACAAGTTTTACTAACAGCCATCATCACTGTTAACCCCCAGTAATCATTGCATGACTATTTTAAATGGCTTATCTAATCTTTTATTCTCTTTGTATTTTCATCTATGCTATAATGTGGTCAACTCTCTTTGTGAAGAGCAGAAATGTTGGATTACTAGAGACATGGATTCAAATCCTCCCATTGTATGAACAAAGGCAGATATAACTACTTTCATCTGTAAATTGTTGGGGATCAAAATGTAATTTAAAGAACAGTTATGAAAATTAAATGTGACACTGAATAAGAAATAATGCTTGGCACATTATTATTTCTATTTAAAATAAGAATTTATGACTTACATTTATAATTTAATACCCCATTCTCTTCTAATCTTTTTCCTTCCACTCCTTAGTAGCTAATTACTGAAAGATGTTTGCTATGTGGGTGACCACCTCACAAAGCTTCTGGGTAATATTAATATAGATTACAACAGATACAAAATCTATGATGTCGATTCATGTGCTCTTAAAACACAAATGGCTTTTTGAATGTATGTGAGTAGTTTTCCACTATAAGTCCCGATGCCCCTTCCATCCATGGATGAGGGATTCCAGGATTCCCAAGGATACTAAAATCTGTAGTGGCTCAAGTCTCTTATATAAAATAGTATCTTATTTGCATATAACCAATGTGCCTCCACCCATATACTTTGAATCTCTAGATTACTAATAATACCTGATACACTGTAACAGTTGTGCAAACAGTTATGTTACATTGTTTAAGGAATAATGACAAAAAAAATCTGTACACATAATTTTAAAAATATTTGATGTGCAGTGAATGCGTTAACCAGCAGGTATGAACCTGCAAATAGCAAAGGGTTTTTTAGTTTTTTTAAATGCATGTTTCCTGGCCTTCTCTCTAATGACTTCAGTGGTCTTCACTGTAGAGCTGTCCTAGTTCCCTTACACAGCTTCCTACTGAGGGACAGTTATTATATTACTCCTATTCTTGCTCATATAGCAAATTTTATAGTGAACATCCCAATAGTTTTTCCAGGTGAATAAGTGTGGTTATTTATAAACATTTAGTTGTTGGGTTGTTGGATTTTCTCACCAGAAAAACATGAAATTCCCATTCCCACACATTCTTGTCAATACTCTGTGCTATCAAATTTGTTTTTTTAATCAGATAATTATAAAATAATATCTATGCTTCAGTTACTCGTGAGGTTGGACATTTTTTCACCTGTTTGTTAAGCGATTTAATTTCCATGTTTGTGGATTGTCCATTTGAACATAAGCATTATTAAGAGGGAAAATTCTTTAGACCAGTCATGTCAAGGAGAAGTTTATTTGAGCAAAGAGAAAAAAATATTCCCCCCCCCCAAAAAAACTTAGCAAAACATAATTCATGATGAGGGTAGTTTTCTCAGAACCAGAGCAAATGATCAGACCGTATATATAGAAAAATAGACATAAGGCACAACTTAATTGGCTATAGCTATTAATCAATCAACTTGGTTACACTTTAATGAGTTAATGAATTACTGGGCTTCCTGCTGCCAACCAATGCTCAGTTACTATCATTAAATCTATCAGTTTGGTCTGCTGGGTCCAGTGCAGGAGCCTGTTCAGAATCCATGGCCTCCCAGACATTTTACTTAACAGCACACTACTGACGTGTGTTTTTTTCCCCCATCTGTAGGAAATTAATTAAATATATATAGTATAACATTCCTGTGTTGGTTTTGCATTTTGCAAATATCTTTCTATTGTCTGTGGCTCATTTTCTGTAGTCTGAGGGATAGTTATTCATCATATTATATGGCAAATGTTTATTTGGATTACTACTTTCACCATTGATTGATCATTTGTTTTTCCTTAGAGACTAAAATCTTGTGTTTGTCATAATCTCCTAGGTGCTGTAAGCTTTGACACTGTTGACTGAATTAGACTCAAAGCCTTAGGTTCTGCAGTCTGATTGAATTGGACTGAGTATAGACATGCCTTGATTTAGAATGAAGTTGTGTCCCAATAAATCCATCATAAGTTGAAAATATAGTAAGTTTAAAATGAATTAATTTAATACATGTAACCTACTGAACATCGTATCTCAGTTTAGCCTAATCTAAATATGCTCAGAATACTCATAGTAGCCTAAAGTTGGGAAAAACCATCTAATACAATGCTTATTTCAAAGTAACATGTTGAATATCTCACTGAATACTCTTGTGTAAGTGAAAAACAGCATGGTTGTATGAGTGTTCTTTGCACCATTGTCAGTACAACCCTTGAAAGTCAAGGACCAACTGTATTGGATTCTCTACACTCACATTTTGACTAAGAAGGTCTGGTTCTTACTCAATCTGATTTCCATATTCTGACTTTTGTCTAATCCTTTATCTCTCCAGAACTTTTCTTACATGCCACTACATTGAAGCATTGTTCAAATTTGATCTTAGTTTTAGGTTTTTGCATGACAAATAGCAGAGGTGTTGTTAGTTACATTGGTGATGTGGATTTGACCAACACACATAATCTCTAAAAGCCTGAGGATTTAATTCAAATTATCTCTCTCCATGTGACAGAAAGAAACAAAGTAATAAAAGTTAATTAAACGCAGTTCTACAGTTACTTTTGGCTGCTTTAGAAATCTTTGCCTGAATGTGCTTTCCAAGATTCAACTCACTTCTTTTTCTTCCATCTTAAATGACTTTATTCTTGAAATAGACCAAGTATCTCCAAAGGATGATGTTTGAGTACAAATCTTTCATATATTCAGTCCCATGTGCACTGAAGCTTTGGCTAAAAGTAATGTCGAGTAGTAGAATATTTGGTAAGAAAAAAATCTAGGAAGTAATTGAGTTTAATTTCAGTGTTTTGGTTGAAATAAACTACCTAATTTTGAATGAAAATTTTTTGCATTCTTGTAAATATAAAACTCATGGATGAATATTATTTGACTATCCAGTATTTCCAGCCCTTGCCTAATCAGGAGATGAAGTTGGATGTAGCATTTCAATGTTTTGCTTTGTATTAGAAACAAACAAAACAAAAATGGGTAGTATAGTTTATTGAGTTTCTTTAAGATCAGCAGCATCTTATCATTGAAATAAGGTAAGTTTTTCCATTATATGTTACCAGAACTTCCAAAAGTATTAAAACATCTCCATGTATCTCCCTTTCTCTGTGTCCAATATCTCTGCCTCGACTTCTTTTAGGTAATCTGTGTAAGCGGTAATCAAAGTACCTAATTCGAATGAACCTCTTCTTGCCATCAACAATAAGAAAATGCTATAAACAAAGTGATTTGGTTAACAGATTCAGGAAATAATTTAATTGTTCTTTTATTTATTCATCAAACCATTATGACACTTGCTCATTGCTACAGGTGGGATGACTGAAAATAAAAAGAGAGATGACGACCAGATGGAGTGGGCACATGTGCATCGCCTTTTCCCCAGATTTACAGAGTTTGAATAGCCATAAATATCTAGATCTGATTGTTTTATAATAGTAGATGGGAAGTATGCTTACACAATCACAGATTGCTAAAAATACTAATCTGCTTTTAGATGACTCACTGTGTAATTAGGTATTCTGTTACAATGACCTTTGATATTCTATATTAATTTGTCTAGAGTGAAGAAAAATTCATAATTAACACAGACCAGATATTTTAGGTCAGGCTCTTAGTTTGTTCGCTCTAAAGGGTTCGCTTTTTACATTGAAATATGCATGAAATCAGGCAAGACAGGCAGCCTTGCAAAGGCATTGGAAACAGATTTTTAAAAAATTTGAAAGAATTAAGCCTCATTTGGGCCCATTCACACCACTGGGATAGTAACAAAAAGAACAACAAAAAGAGATAGAGAATTTTTTCCTTCTATATGTTCACTCTCTATCTCCTCATTAAAGATTTTAGGATGTGAACCAATTCCGAATCCTAGTTTACTTCTTACCTTGATGGTGATATATTTAAGGCAGATAATTCCCCATTGGTGTTTCCTTATCACTTTTCTCTTCCTTTAAACCAGATTCTAGGAATTCCCACTAAAGCCGCACATCTCAATATCAAATGAAGCAAGGAGGAGACAGCATACCATACTGTGCAACTGCAAGGAAGCATATGTATGAATAGAACATTTCTTGTTGCTGGGACAAATTACCTGACACCCACAAGTTAAAGAAAGAAAGGTTTATTTCAAGTCACAGTATGTATAGGTTTCAGTCCATAATTGTCTGGCTCCAAGGTAGAGTGTAGGCAAAGGGGCATTGCAGTAGAGAAGCAGTCCATGACATGGCAGAAGGCAGGGAAGCAGCAAGCCTTCCTTGCCCTTTTAACTTTTGGGTGGTGCCACGGGACATCCAGGATGGGCCTTCCCATTATGCACACCTAGAACTATGATAAACCAATTAGTGAGATAATCCAGTACCACACACCCTTAATCCCAGTATCTCACACTATAGACACAGCCACCTCAAAAAAGCTCCACCTATGAGCACATGAGGCTTTGGGGGAAGCTCTAGGTACAAATTATAACAAGTAGCCACAGGAGGAACATTGGTTGTTGGACACAATGACAAATGTATTTTTATTCATTATTTCTGGTTATAAATCTACATAAATGCTTTCATAATACTTAGAAATTTACTTTTTCTACAATTCAACTAACAGAAAATGGAAGGAAAGTGAAAACCATTATCATACTAGCAGAACTATACCATTTAAGTGTCTAAAAGGTGGTAAAAATTTGTTTAGCTGTGGTAGGTGTGACTTGCCCTTTACCAGAAATAAGATGGGAGTAGACTTCTACTTTTGATAATGGTATACTAGGCAATTCAGAATCCTTCACCCTGCTGAGAAGAGTAGAAAATAGGCATGGGTGAGGGACCTGTTTAAAGGCACAAGAGAGCTAAAAATACATTGAAAATAATCTGCCAAAATTTGAGAGAAGATATTCAGAAAATGAACCCATGTTTCTTTGGGCTTATTTGCTGATTGTTGACTATGGAAATGGACAGATTCAGGGCTCCATGGTGCTTTTGACAGACTCAAGGCTGGGGTGAAGAGCTGAAGTTGGAAGCTAGCATTTACCAATATAATAATGGGGAACCTGGTAAAACCCTCAGGCTTTTGAGATGAGGTATGAGAACTGTACTTTACAAATAAGAGCATCAGGGCTAAAGCAGACCTCACAGACACCAAATCTATGCTTTACGTGATCACTACATTTGAGATAGGGCCCCTTCACTGCTAGGACACCAATCGCCAGAGGAAGCAAGTGGCCATCCTCTTAATAAGTCTTCACAATAACACTGCAAACACTACTGGAGAGAAAGGAGTGGAAACAAAACCCACTCAAACAGAATAAAGGAAAAGGCTCAGGGTTTTAGAATTAACAGATACTGACTTCAGTGTAATTATGGTTATTGTATCCAAAGAGGTAAAATATACAATTAAAAACTTCAGTAGACAAATGTAAAGTTTTACAAAATAGAATTAAATTCAGTTTTTAAATAAAAAACAAAAGAG
>NW_004624776.1:14682562-14695509 GCF_000247695.1 Heterocephalus glaber
TATATATATAGAGAGAGAGAGAGAGAGAGAGAGAATGAGAGAGAGAGAGGAAAGAGACTGAGAGAAACACTAAAAGAAGAGTATGTGACATCAGAATGCAATGAGGAAGTCCAAAGAGAGGTGAAAGATAGAATGAGATAGAAGCAGTGTTTGAAGTTTTGGGGGCTGAGAATTTTATAAAACTGGAAAACAGCCAATTACAAGCTGAAAATAAATGAAGACTAAAGACACACATGTGATAAAGAAGGTGAATATTGATGAAGAGTGACAGGGTGCTGTGGAAGCGACTGGAGACCATTACTCTCTCTTGCACAAATTGCCTATGGGATAAACCTAGATTTCTCTGAGTAAATTGATATTTAAGAAGATAAGCAGATGGAAAGAAAAAAAGCTCCATAGCTATGTACTCTCCACATACAAGAAACCCTGTTTAGATGTGTTAAGAATGAAAACAGTATGACCTCATAGTTTGGAGGACACTGAGGTAAGTAACAGCATGTGAGATGACTTTCATGACTTGGAAAAGGTCTGTAGAAGAGTAATAAGATAGTGAGAAAAGGGAGGGAAGAAGACTCAATGAGAAAGGATGAAAAAGAGTGGACTAATAACAGCCAACACAAGAAAATAGTTTTGGCACGGAAGAATCATTCACAGTCCTCATCCCCTTACATTATTTCCTTAAACCACATGAATTATAGAAAAAGTATTAAGATGATTGTGGGTAGATAAAAAGAAAAGCAAAAGAACACTGCAATGTAATTGTGTCTCTCTGTGCTTGCAACATATGCTCAATGGGAAGTCCTGGATATTTACTGCTAGTTGTTATTCCTGGCTCAGAACAGAAAACAGCTTGTGTGAGCTCTGGGCCCAGAATGTGACCCAGAGAAAGTAGGCCACAGTCGTCACCTCCATTGTGATTGTTGTGAATAGATGCTGCTCACAGCATCCTGGGGATTGTGCACTAGGTAACTTTCCTATTTCTAATTTAGGAATAAATTACTCCATGTGTCATTTTGTATAATGAAAATGCAATACCACATGGATTATCTGTAGATATACAAGTACAAAAGTGTTTTGGGCTATGTGAGTAGATCAGGAACTTATCTTTTTCCTTGATACATGTGAAAGTTCTCAGGTGAAGGGAGCTAACTTATTTGCTAGCTAAGTTTGGGGAGATATTGCCACAATCATGCAAACAAAACCAAAATCTTTTACATTAAATATAAAAAATATGACTACTTTGTGTTGATAACATTCTCACCATGACATTAATCTGTAACTAAAGAAAAATACCATTTTAGAAACTGAGAGATATAGGTTTAAAAAACACTAAGGGCTGGGGATTTAGCTCAGTGGTGCCACTGCCTGCCTCGTAAGTGCAAGGTCCCGAGTTTGATCCCCAGTACCAAAAAACAAAACAAAAACCCCCCAAGAAAACAAACCCACTATAAGATGAAACTAAATTTAAAAATTTTTTTGAACAAGCACTCTTAATATAAAATATGAAAACAGTAGTGTAAAGAAAAGTCAGCAGAAAAGAAAACTTTTGTTTACCTAAATTTTTGACATCCAGAGAGTTCCAAAATTAAATATGATGGTCACTGTAAAACTGTTATCTCTGACTAATAAAGAACTTAATTTGGGGGCCCAATGGTAGACCACTTGCCTAGCATGCATTAGGCTCTAACACCACAGTCTGGACATAATGTAAAGAATATTTTAATTATACGTCATTATGAATTTTAAATATTAGCTCTTTAAAATATCTATATTTTCTGTAGCTGATGCATAGACAGAAATGGCTTATTCCTCATACCACGTCAAAGAAATGAGCTCTGGCATTGTTTGGCTCTGCAGGAGTAATCTATATATCTTCTACATCTTCTTGGTAAAGAGAAGAAATAATGTCCTTTAAAATCTAAAATTACTCAGAAAAGGAAACTTAGGAAGTCAGGAGAATCTCAGCTTGCTAGGATGATCACATCTCATCTTTGCATAGGAATCTTCATCTTTGTTAAGCAGCTTGTTGATGTAGTCATTCCATTTTTATTAAACAATATTATTGATATTTACAATTCCATATCACTAAAACATTACACGAACATTGTGTTTACATTTCTTACAAGTGTTTACATCACTTAATTTTTGCAAGGTATTTTCCTTCACCTGCCACCTTTTCTGCACTGTGTTTTATTTTCCTGGCATAATTCTCAAGGGGGGAGGGAGCAGTAGACAGCACTTCCCTGGTCATCCTGTACTCACATTCCCATCAAGGTGGCAGACAGTGATGTAGACACGGTGCTTATGACAGGGTTGTAGTGAAGGGAACACCCAGTGCTGCAGGAGACCCTCATGCCTTTGTGGCTACAGCGTTTCTGCGGACCCACGGAATCTTGGTTCCCAAGCTCCTGGTTATCCCATCTCTTTCCCCCAAAATCTAAGACATCTGGTCCACCACTTTTTGTCTTTAACCCCTTGTGTGACTCTCTGTTAATGTTTATGCTTTCATTGACTTTTTCTTCAGTGTAATCTGCTTCTCTTACATAAGAATATGCTGGTTTTGATCAACTTATTTGTTTAAATAAAAACAACCTCCTGAAATCTTTTCTGGTTGAATCTCTTAAAAGGTATTTCTTGGAAGTTCTACCTTTAAATTTCTACATTATGAATAGTTCATATAACTTTATATAAATTGTTTACAGTTTTCTTATTTCAAATTTAGTTCCTTATTGAGCTTTAAACTTAATTCTTGGTATACTCTGTATCTGGAATGTCTTTCAAAGGTCCGTGTTAAAGACTTGGTGCCAGCTTGGTGCTGCTGGGAGATGGAGACTTAGTGGAAGAAGTTAGATCAAAGGAGCATGTTCTTGAAGGAATAGAGGTACCCTACATCCTTGACTCTTTCTTTTTTGCTCCCTAGCCATTAGGTGAGAGCTTGTTTTCTGCCACATGCCCCCTGGCATGATGTGCCACCTCATCACTGGCCCAGAGACACTGGGACATTCATGAATTGAAACTTCCATATCTGTGAGCTGAAGTAACCCTTTTCTCTTCATATGTTGATAATCTCAAGTATCTGTTACAGTGACAGAAAGCTAACTAAACAATCCTACAATAAAAATTTGCCATTAACATTACTCCACTGAAAATATTTTGTCACTTTATCAACATTGGTTCTTTTCTATGTATAAAGCATGATTGTAGTATATTCAATATAAAACTGGAAAGAGGTAAGACAATACCTTTTGTGGCCTCACTTTATTTTAGATAATCTTGATATTAACTTATGCTCTGTAGTGGAAGTGTTCTTCATGTTTCCTACAGTTTTACTGTGCATGTTTAAGTAGAGTGTATGCAGTGCTGTTTATCACTGCCACTGGCTGACAGTCATTATAATGTGGATGGATACTTTTAGTAGTCCTTGGCATCTACAGAACCCTATGATCTCCTATGGTATTTTATTTAATACAATGTTGCTCCCATGACACTGAACTTAGAAATGTATTTCCCTATCACAGTAATTTAGTAACATTTTCTGAGCCCTTATCTTATATAGTAGTAGGCAGTGAGACAAGCTTGCATCTCACTTTTACAAATGAGGAAGTATAAATTCAGGAGAATGAACCTATAAGTCAAAAGGTCAATAAGGTAAAAGGAAAGCCAAGCTCAAAATCAAGTTTATTTGACTCTAAACTGACTTCTATCTACTGTATATCACTCATTATCATTACATCCAGAGAGTTAACTTAGCATCCAAATTGAGAATGATACTTGGAAACATATCTGTAGTATTTGCTGTATAAGGCATTTATCTCCAATTATGATTCTGGATTATATCTGTTACCTCCTAGAATAATCATAATACTTTAGAACCACACAATGAAGATCAGGATAATTTTCTCAATAAGTTATAATTCTATTGCTTGGGTTCCTTTAGAACCAAAGATTGATATCTATTAAAGTTTTCTAAATATTTCTCTTATATCTAGAACTTACTTTAGGGTTTGTGATTATATATTTTGTAATGATTAATAGAGTCATATAAAATTCATTTACAGACGAAAAAATACTTGCGTGTGTAAATATTTCAAATTAGCATGTGAAAAATTACTGTGCATTTTAAAGTAGAATTTTAAAGAGTATGATATACTCAAAATGGTCATGGAATTTATTTTCTAAAAATAATTTAATTTTAAAAACTTAATTTCTTTAACTAGAATTATAAATTATAAGATTATAAGAATAAAACACAATCTAATTTCCTTTGGGATTATATTTTGGGATTAAAGCTGAGGGAGCAATGATAAGGTACAATGCTTTTTAAATTGTGGCATAAAATGTAAAAGGAAAAAGCATAAGAAGTGACTATAGCTGTAGAGCAATGTTAATGGATACACACTTATAAGCCTGTAATGTAACAAAAAGAGAGGATGGCAAAATGTCAAAGAGTAAATATTTTGTATATAATTGAAATTAAGTTTAAAATAGATATTATATATATAAAGTATTTTATAAGTTTCAAGATAACTACAAAAATATCTATAGATGGTACATACAATGAAATGAGAAAGGAATCAAAGCCTATCTCTACAAGAAAACCCAACAGAACACAAGGTAAGTAAGAGAGGAAAAGAAGGGCAGAGGAGCTACAAAACAGAAAGAAATTTAAAAAATGACAATAGAAACTTTATTCCTATCAGTAATTAGTTTCAATTGATATATATAAAGCCCACCAATCAAACTACAGAGAATGGTTGAATGGATTAAAAGCAAGATGCAGCATATGTTATATACCAAAGGCTCAATTTAGAAATAATTTAGATATACAGACTGAAAATGAAAAGATGGAAAAATATTCTATGAAAATGGTAACGAAAAGAGAACAATAACAAAAAAAAGAGAGAACAAGCATAACTATGCTTATATCAGGCAGAATAGACTTTAGGCCCAAACTACCATAAAGGACAAAGAAGGATAGCATACAATGATAAAGTGGCATATGAGCAGGAAGATATAAATTTTTAATGCATATGCATCCAATATCAGAGCACCAAAATATATGAAGTAGATATTGACAGAACTGGGGGGAGAAATACCAGTGTAATAACAGTAAAATACTCCACTGTCCTAGTTTCAGCTGTAATTAGAAAAAAACTAGAAATATGGAAATATAATTTCCATAATTACAATAAGGAAATAGAATTTGAACAACATCATAGAACAATTGGACCTACAGACATAGAAAACATTCACTCAAAGCAAAGAAATACATAATATTCTCAAGAGTTTATAGAACACTTCCAGGAGAGATCATATATCAAATCAGAGAAAAATCTTCAATTAATTAAAATAAAAATCATACCAAGTATCTCTTTTGATCCCATGGAATGAAAGTAAAAATCAATAGGAGAAAAAAAGTATAGAAAACAATATGGAAATTAAGCTATTAGCTATCTGCCCTTCTACAGTCAGGGGGCCAAAGGAGAAGCTATAAAGAAAATAAGCCAGACGTGATGGCACACACCTGTAATTCCTGCACTTGGGAGGCTGAGGCAAGAAGATCTCCATGAGATTGAGGCCAGCCTGAACTACATAGAGAAAGTGTCTCAAAAACCAAAAACAAGAGCAAAAACAAGAAAGAAAAGAAAAGAAGTGAAAATACAAACACAATTCATCAAAATCTATGGGATTCATTGTAAGAGGAAAGTTTTAATGACAAGCATTTATGTGAAAAAAGGAGAACAGCTTCTACAATGTAATTTTACACCCCAGAAAAATAACAACTTCAGCCTAAAATTAGTAGAATGAAGGAAAGAATAAATGTTTTAACCAAAATAAACAAAACATAGAATAGAAAATAGAGAAAATTGACAAATCTAACAGTTTGAGTTTTGGAAAGATCAACAAAATTGACAAACACTTGGGCTAAATAAGATACAGAGAAAACATGTATCTAAAATCAGAAATGGAAGGGGAGAATTATAACAGTACAAACATGATTATAAAAGAGCATGAAGAATTATACTCTGACACACTGGGTAATCTTGAAAAAGTACATAAATTCTGAGTAACGTCACTTAGAAGATAGGATCATGAACAAACAAAATTGAAACAAATCTATAGCTAGAAAGGAGATTGAATCAGTAACATAACTCCCCTGTATATCAAGGAAAAATCCAGGACTTGATGCCTTCAATTAAGAATCCTACAAAATATTTAAAGAAAAAATACCACCAAATTTCTAACATTCTTCAAAAAAATCGAAGAATTGATTCGCTTCCTGAATCCTTCTCTCAGGCCAGCATTAGCAACATACTAAAGCCTGAAAGTATTCTAAGAAAACTATGTGGCACTCTCCCTGATGGACACAAGGGCAAAACTCCTCAACAAATATTAACAAACCGAATTTAATAACACATTAAAAGGATCATATGCAATGACCAAGTGTGATTCAGTGGTGGGATGTAAGGATAGTTCAACATACAAAAACCAATCAGTATGAGTTAACACACCACATTAACAGAATGGAGGCTACAGGTCACAGGATTAGACAGGCCCAATGGTACCCTGGAATCCCAGCAGCACAGAGGCTGAGGCAGAAGGATCACAAGTTTGAGGCCAGCCTGAGCTATGCAGCCAGATCTCATCTCAAAAAGGAAAAAACAAAAAATTACATGGTCACTCCATAGATATGGAAAAGTATTTTACACAGTTCAATACTCATTAATAATAAAGCCATTTAACCAACTAGGAACAGAAGGAAATTATCTCCAATAGAAGCTATACATGAAATACCACAGAAAACTTCTCACTCAGTAGCGAAAAACTGAAAGCTTTCCCTCTCAGAAGATGAACAGGCAAGGATGACTGTTCTTGCTACTTCTATTCAAAATACTGCTAGAGCCATAGGTAGAGCAGTTAGGCAAGAAAATAGGAATAAGAACCATTCAAACTGGAGAGGAAGAACTATTCTGTTCACCAATGACATGATCCTATATGTAGAAAACTCTAAATATTACACACACACACACACACACACACTATGGTTCAATAATTCAGTATAGCTGTAGGATATGAAACCAACATGTGAAAATCAATTGTGTCTCATTAGACTAACAACAAACGACCTTAAAAGAAAATTAGGGAAATCCCATTGATAATAGCATCTGACCCAAAGTGGTATAGCATTACAGGAAAGTGATCTTAGGTTCATTGTAAATGCATATTGTGAACTCCACAGAAACTACTAAGTAAGGCCAAACTGACAGAACTGCAAGTAGAAATAGACACATCCACTGCTATATTTGGATATCCTTTTTTCAGTAACTGATAGAACCAACAAGAAGAAATCAGTAAGAATATATTTGAAGTAAACAATATCAACTATATTGCACAGACATGGAATATTTTATCCAAAAATAACAGTATAAATCTTTATCAGGATTACTGGAACAATCTCCAAAACAGACTACATTCAGTGCCATAAAACACACCTTAACACATTTTAAGAAATCTGACAAAGTATGCTCTAAAAGCACAAAGAAAGCAAATTACAAATCAATAACAGGAAGTAAAATTCAAAATTATTGGCGCTTAAACACACTCCTAGATAATGCTTGATTCAAAGAAGTCCCAAGAAATTCTAAAATATTTTGAACCAAATAAAAATTAAAATGCAACTTAGTAAAATTTCTTAGGTGTTCTGAAAATAGTGCTGTGAGGAAAGTTTATACCATAAAAAGAATAAGTTAGAAAAGCAGATTTAAAAATAGCTCTCTGAATTTCTAATTTATGAAGTGAGAAAAGAAGAGAAATTTTAGCCTATATTAAACAGAAAACAGTTAACAAAATTACAATAAAATGTATTGAAATTAAAAATAGGAAAGAGAATAATAAAAACAAAGCTGGTTCTTTGAAAATACCTATGAAGTTTATAAACCTCTGGCTAATATAATTAAGAAAAAAAGAGAAGGTACAAGTTATAAGTATCAGAAATGAAAGAGGGATCATTACCGATTCTGTGAACATTAGAATAATGAGGGATATTATGGAAAGTGTCTGCTGCCAAACATGGTAAATTATATGACGTGGAACTATTCCTTGAAATATACAAACTACTGAACATCACATAAGAGGAATTTGATAATTTGAGTCTATATCTATTAAATAAATTAATGATCTAAAAAAATCAAAAGACACATTTCATTGGTAAAAACTGTCAGATGTTTCTGGAAGAAATTTTACCAGTTCTATTCAATTGCTTCCAAAAAATAGGAGCAGAAGCAAGACTTCCAAACTCATATGAAAAGACTAGTATTTTAATATGAAAACTACATATTTTATCTGAAAGGAAAACTGCACACTAATAAAATCCTCAACTAAATACTACATGTGCAAATCAAACCCAGCAGTATATAGGAAGAATTAAGTATACCACGATCAAGTGGGACTTATTTTGGGGGTGCAAGAGTGGTTCAACAGGTGAAAATTAATTGAGTGTCATCCACCGTATCAATAAGAGAGATTTACATAAATATTTGTAGAATTAAAAAGATGTATAAATACATATTGGAGTTTTACAGAACCAAGCAGGAATAAATTAAATGTAGTGTGAAACAACAGATTTGAGATAACCTAAATATCCACTAATAGAGGAAATACTGAACAATCATACAGTTTGTACTTTATAGAGATAAAAGAATGATGTGATGGTTATGTGCTGACATTGAATAGTCATAGATGGGTGAAACCTAAACACATTACCAAAAATGCATAATGTATGGTTTCATTTGGAACACTATCAGCAGTACCTGCATGTGGTCTGAGCTTATGAGTACTCTATGTGGGTGCCAAATTAGGTCTGGGCTCATGTGTGCCTTCTATATCTTGATCACTGATTTGTATTCCATAATTTGTCTTAAAATCCTCACATATGCTTGTGTCATCCATATTTGTTGAATTATAACCACAGGAGCTAAGAATATGGGTTTTATAGTGAACTTTATTAGAATAACAACTGCACTATCTAATAGCTGTTCACGTTGAGCAAGTTTTTGAACTCCCTAACCTTTAATTATCTCATTTGCTGAAAGTAGGTAAGAATAGTATCTCTATTTCTTTAGAAGTAAAATAACAAACTAAAGTAAGATCTGAAAATTTCCCACCAAAGGCTGCAGTTATTTCTCTTCCTATAAAAACTCTTCAGTCCAGATTATGTGGCTCTTTGGGGGGAACTTCAAATAAGCCTTAGGTTTCTAAAACATTCCTGAGAGAAAAATATATTTTAAAAGTGTCATTTCAAGGTAGGATACAAAATTTCAGCGTACTTTGATTTGAAAATCCTAAAAAATGGCAAAGTCACTGCTGGGCTTCAGTTGGCCTCTTTTAGTTCTGCCCCATGAGTTCTTTTTAGCAAACAATGTGATTTTACCACAGGAGTGTAAATATGTTTTGTATTATTTAAGAATCAGGAGCTTGCATTTTGCAACTCAATACTATATGAAAAAATTAGCTAAATGCTGAAATGAGAAATAAGGGGCTTTAAATTACAGTGATAAACTAAAAGTACAAGGCAAATGTTATTAGTAGAAAAACTGACTAAATGTCTTGAAAGTCAATGGCCTTGCATTACATAAATTGTGTAAAAACCACCACAAAACAAAAGTTCAGGATTTAGTGCAAATTACTGAAATTGTATTGCCACTGACTCTTTTTATAAAATACTCTCTTCCTTTCACAAAGTTTGGGCATTTATATTAATTTTTAGCAACTATGTAAACTGTTTAATTACTTCAGATAGCAGAATGGAGATCAAAAGAGTGACTGTGGTCCAAAGACCTGAAAAAGCAGTATGACTGTTGCCAAGTGCTCCCTCTTCTCTATTGACTTCCCTTATCTCCATATGAAGGTTGTAATCATTTCTTTCCAGACAGTTTTCATGAAGTGTGCAGGTAATGAATGGAGTGAATTCACCAAGGTACTACAACACAGTAAACACTCAACAAATGTTAGCTGATAGTCTTGGTAATCTTGACACATGATTTAACCAATTTTACCATGATTTAACTAATATAACCTATATTCTATATTCCAAAGATATATTTACTACTTTCTAACAAGATCATAATTCTTCAAGAATAAAGAACATGTATAAATGGTTTTAAAGAGTGATATTAGTCTGATAGATTAGTATCATTTGTACAAATTGAAGGTGTTCAATAAATATTAGTTAAATCATTTGAAAAATTGAGTGACTCGACCAGTTGGCCTTTCCAAATATAAGAACTGCTGGCCATGGTGGCACACACCTGGAATCTCAGAAGCCTGGGAGGCTGAGATAAGAGATAGGTAAGTACCAGCCCAGCCTGAGCAACTTAGTTACTTAGCAACATTATGACTCAAAATATAAAATTTTTCAAAAGGGTTTAAAACATAGCTCAGTGCAAAGGCCCTAGGTTTGATCCCATATATGGTGGTCAAACTAAGTAAGTTGTAATGGGACATTGTTTTTCACTAGGATCACAATTAGCTAGAAAATTTTTGAATTAATTAATAATTACAGATTTAAAACTTTGATGTAAAAAGATTGATGCCTCCATTTAGGAATACTTAGTTTTTGCTACATCTTATTTATGCTTTGCCTTTAAATAACTTTCCCTTAAAAAAAATAAACCAGATACATTGCTGTCAATTTTGAGTGTTAGTATTAACAAGGAAAAATCTTACAGGGAAGGCAGAAAATATCATACAGGAGGATACAAAGAGGATTCAGAAGATTGGTTATGTCTTAAGGCATTTATAGAATTTGTTTCTGAAGGGAGTAATTAAATATATAACTCATTGATGATAAAGAAGAAATGCTTCTGCCCACTGGGAGAGAAAAGAATCACATCAATAAAGGCATAGCAGACAGCAATGGTTAAAATGAGAAGACACCTAAACAAGGCTCAAAATCAGACTTCCAGATCACCAAAGGCAACTCAAAGAGGCAATGAGATGGAACAATCTGAAACTCAATCACCTTGACTCCCTGAAATGGCAATTAAAGAGGATCTGGAAAAAATTAAATCAGAAATAATATCTCAGATAACAACAGAGATGGTGTCCATAGTGAAAGATGTGATTAATAACTCTACAGCAAACACAGATAAAAACAATAGAGGAGCTGAGGAACATGACAGAATACCAGCATAGGAAACAAATAGAATCCATAAAGCAGATGCAAACAGATTTCCAGGAGATTAAAAACTCCATTGAAAGTTTATGCAAAAGAATGAACCATTGTGAGGACAGAATATCAGATATAGAACATAGGACGGCAATTAGTGAACAGGTATAAAAATATTTCTTAAAAATAGCAAGGGACCATAAGAAATCAATCCAGCAGCTGCTAGATAATGTAAAGAAGAACATAAGACTGAGTGAAGTCAAGGAAGAAACAGGAGAGAGTGCAAATGACATACAAAAACTGTTCACAGAAGTGATGGCAGAAAACTTCCCAAGCTGGTGAAAAGAATTTGACATACAGATAAGTGAGGCATAGAGGACTCCAACTAGCCATGATAAAAAAAAATCTACACATAGGCATGTAATAGTCAAGATTCCAGAAATCCAACAGAAGAACAAAATACTGCAACCAGTTAGTGAAAAGAAACAAATCACATACAAAGGAAAGCAAATCAGAATTACAGCAGACTTCTCAGCACAAACCCTCAAGGCTAGAAGACCCTGGAGTGAAGTATTTCAAGCCCTAAAAGAAAACAACCTCCAACCCAGATTGATGTACCCTGCAAAACTGTCTTTCAAAATTGATTGAAAAATAACATTCTTTTATGTCAAAGAACACCTGAGGAACTTCATGAACACAAAACCAACACTCCAAAAATTTTTAAACAATACCTGTGAAAAGACAATGAGGGGCACAACCCCAGGAACCACAACAGAGTGAATCCATCAGGCATGACAAGAAATTAAATGCAGATAGGGAGAACCCAACAGCAGGAAAAGGTCAAGACAAGGATAAATAAATACATGTCAGTTATAACCATCAATGTTAATGGTCTCCATTCACCAATCAAAAGAAATAGACTGGCAGAATGGGCCAAGAAGCAAAATCCAACAATATGCTCTATACAAGAAATACACTTAATTCAAAAAGAAACTCATAGACTGAAAGTTAGAGGGTGGAAAACAATATTCCATACAAGAGGAACCCCCAAAAAAGTAGTAGCTATCCTATTTGTAGATAAAATGGATTTGAAACCAACACTAATTAAGAGAGACAAAGAAGGCCACTACATCCTTGAGAGAGATCAACTAGACAGAAAAAAAAATGAAATACTAGAAATCAACCAAACTCTACAACAAATGGATTTAAAAGATGTTTACAGAATGTTCAACCTGACAATATCAGAATACAAATTTTTGTTCAGCTGCACACAGGCCATTCTCCAAAATAGACCACATACTTGGTCATAAAGCACGGTTAAGTAAATGTAAAGGAATTGAAGTTATCCCCTGTATATTATCAGATCATACAGTGGTGAAATAGATAAATAGCAGAAGAAACCACAAGAACTTTATAAAAACATGGACACTGAATAACACACTCCTGAATGAACAATGGATCAAAGAGGAAATTAAAGAAATTAGACAGTTTCTACAATTAAATGACAATGCCAATACAACATATTGGAATTTATGGGACACAATGAAAGTAGTCTTATGAGGGAAATTCATAGCAGTGAATACTCATATTAGAAAAACAGAATGAGCTCAAATAAAAAACCTAATGCTGTAGTTTTCAGTGTAGAGATCTTTTGCTTCCTTTGTTAGATTGACTCCTAGATATTTCATTTTTTTGGATGTTATTGTAAAAGGAATTGTTTCCCTAATTTCTCTCTCAGTGAGTCTATTATTCATATATAAAAATGCTATTTTTTTTGAGT
>NW_004624776.1:14698439-14710175 GCF_000247695.1 Heterocephalus glaber
ATAAAGAACTGAAAAAAATCAGACCCCCCAAATTCAAAGACCCAATTCAAAAATGGGCATCTGAAATGAAGAGACATTTCTCAGACAAAGAAGTAAAGGCAGAAAATACATATACGAAAAAATGTTCAACATCACTGGTCATTCGAGAGATGCAGATGAAAACAACACTGAGCTTCCACATCACCTCCGAAAGAATGGCTCCTATTAAGAAATCATCTAATAACAAATGCTGGTGGGGGTGTGGGGAGAAAGGAACCCTGCTCCATTGTTAGTGGGAGTGCAGATTGGTGCAACCACTGTAGAAATCAGTATGGAGAACCTCAAAGAACTAGGCTTAGAGGTCCCATTCAACCCAGCTATCCCCCTGCTGGATATCTTCACAAAAGAATCTTACCACAGCGATACACGTGCACCCATATTTATAGCTGCACAGTTTGTAATAGTGAAAGCTTGGAAACAGCCCAAGTGCCCATCAGCTGGAGACTGAATAAAGAAGATATGGGGTTTTTACAAAATGGAGTACTACTCAGCCATAAAGGAGAAACAACAGACATTTATAGCTAAATGGATGCAGACTGAGGCCATTTTCTTAAGTGAAATAAATAGGACACACATGTGTAAATACCGAATTGTTTCTCTGTTGTGAGAAACTGAAAGTGTAATTAAGGATACACATGGATGAAATGGCCTAATAACATATTTCTCGAATTGTGTTTCCATTGTATGTCATATGACTGTATCAAAATTTAAATTAGGGAGAAGTTTGGCTTATGTGGAGTCTCCTAACTAACTGGAGTTTTTTTTTTTCCAGATCATTATTTGTTCAGTGTTGGTTTGGGGGACCTTTCTGAAACAAATCACATCCTCTAGTGTCTTGTTGGTGCTTGAGATACTTTTTTAAGTTATATGGAAAAATGTTTAAGTGCTTTTCAGTTTTGTTTTAGTTGAGTTCTACTGTATTTGAAGATTTTTGTAGTTTTTTCCACTTGCTTTGTTCTTCTTTGAGTGGTTTTAATTTTTTTGTATGTGTGTGTTTGTAAAGTTATTTAATAAAATTTTTTTTAAAAACCTAATGCTGAACTTCAAGCTTCTAGAAAAAGAAGAGCAAGACAATCCCAAAGCTCATACAAGGGAGGAAATTATAAAGATCAGAGGAGAAATCAGTGCAATTGAAACTAAGAGAATGATACAAAAAAACAACAAAGCAAAGAGTTAGTTCTTTGAAAGAATAAACAAAATTGATGAACCCTTAGCCAACTTTATAAAAATAAAAGCAAAGAAAAGGCCCAAATCCATGCAATTAGCAATGAAATGTATGAAATCACAATGAACCCAGCAGAAATCCAGAGGATCATTAATACCTATTCAGAGAAATTATATGCCCATAAGATGAAAAACACAGAATAAATGGTCAGATTTGAGGATATACATGGATTACCAAAGTTGAAAGAAGACCTAAAATATCTCAAGAACCCAATATCAATCAACAAAATTGAAAATGTAATTAAAAACTTACCAATGAGGAAAAGCCTGGGTCATGATGGCTTCACTGATGAATTCTACAAGACATTTAGAGAAGAACTATTGCCACTATTGTTCAAATTCTTCAATGAAACTGAAAGGAAAGCAATACTTCCAAATTATTTCCTGGAAACAAGCATCACCATGATCCAATAAGCAGAGAAAGACCCAACTGCAAAAGTGAATTACAGGACAATCTCCCTAATGAACGTAGATGCAAAAATCCTCAATAACATACTGGCAAATAGAATGAAGAAGATCATCAAGAAGATCATACACCCTGACCAAGTGGGATTCATCCCAGGGAGGCAGGGATGGTTCAACATATGCAAATCAATCAATCTAATATACTATATCAATAGAGCCAAGGACTAAAACCATATAATCATCTCAGTAGATGCAGAAAAAGCATTTGGCAAAACCCAACACACATTTAAGAAAAATCCCTACAAAAAATTGGAATAGTCAGTCTCTACCTCAATCTGATAAAAGACATCTATGAAAAACCAATAGCCAACATCATACTAAATGGTCAAAAACTGAAATCCTTTAGTCTAAAATCAAGAGTAAGACAAGGATGTCCACTATCCCCACTCCTGTTCAATATAGTATTGGAAATATTAGCCACAGCAATTAGACAAGAGAGAGAAATAAAAGGAATAAAGATAGGAAATGAAGAAGTTAAATTGTCATTATTAGCAGATGACATGATACTCTATATAGAAGACTTCAAGAACTCCACCAAAAGTCTCCAAGACTTAATAACCAAATGCAGTAGAGTAGCTGGATACAAGGTGAACACACCAAAATCAATAGCCTCCCTTTACATGAAAAAGAGACTCAGTGAGAGAAAACCTGCAGAAACTATTCCTTTTACAATAGCATCCAAAACCATGAAAAACCCCTAACAAAAGAAATCAAAGACCTCTACTCTGAAAATTACAGCACTTCGAAAAAAGAGAACAAACTGGATATTAGAATATGGAAAGAAATCTTTTGCTCCTGAGTAGGAAGGACCAATGTAGTGAAAATGGCCATACTTCCAAAACTGCTATATAGATTCAATGAAAGCCCAATTAAAATTCTATAGCATACTTCACAGAACTTGGGAGAACAATCCAAAAATTCACTTGGAGGCAGAAGAAACCTAGAATGGCAAAAACAATTCCAGGGAACAAAGGCAAGGGGCAATCACAATTCCCAACTTGAAACTATTCTACAAAGCTACTGTGATAAAAACAGCATAGTACTGGCAAAGATATAGACCTGAGGATCAGTGGAGCAGATTAGAAGATGGAGGAAGAACTCCAGACATACCCAGCTACTTCATCATTGACACAGGATCCAAGCACCCTCAATGGAGGAAAGATAGCCTCCTTAATAAATCGTGCTGGAAAAATTGGGTTTCAACTGGCTAACAATTAAAACTAGACCTATATCTCTCACCATGCACTAAACTGAAATCAAAATGGGTCAAAGATCTAAATATTAAAACAGAAACACTAAACTGGCTGGAAGAGAGGTTACGTAGAACTCTTGCCATTGGCGTGGGAACAGATTTCATGAAGAAAACCTCAGTTGTACATGAACTAGCACAAAGAATCAACAAGTGGGATCTCATCTTATTAAAAGGGTTCTGCACAGCAAAACAAATCACTAACAGAGTGAAGACATAAGCCACAATGTGGGAAATAATTTTATAAGCTGTTCCTCAGACAAAGGTCTATTATCTAGAACATATAAAGAATGTGAAAAAAAAAATCAAACCTCCCAAATTTAAAAACCCAATCCAAAAATGGGCACCTGAAACAAACAGACATTTCTCAGCTAGAGAAGTAGAAATAGCAAATAAATTGAAAAAAATGTTTGTTCAACATCATTGGTCATTTGAGAGATGCAAATGAAAACAATGCTGAGATTCCACCTCATCCCATAAAGAATGGCTGCTATGACGAAGTCAACAAATAACAAATGCAGGTGGGGCTGTGGGGAAAAAGGAACACTGCACCACTTTTGGTGAGAGTCTACACTTGTGTAACCACTGTGGAAATCAGTATGGAGATACCTCAAAAACTAGGATTAGAGGTCCCATTTGACCCAGCTGTTCCCCTACTAGGTATTTTCCCCAAAGAATTAAAAGAATCATACCACAGTGATATATTTGTACCCATGTTTATAGCAGAACAGTTTGTAATAGCTAAAACTTGGAAACAGCCCAATTGCCCATCAACTGGTGGCTGGATAAAGAAGATGTGGTTGTATTATAAAACGGAGTACTACTCAGGCAAAAAGAATGAGAAACTAGAGACATTTATAGTTAAATGGATCCACATTGAGGCCACACTCTGAAGTGTAATAAACAGGACACACATGTGTAAATACTGAATAGTTTCTCTGGTATGAGAAACTGAAAGTGTCAATGAGGATCAAAATATATAATAGATAATTTGAAATAGGAAGATAAGGCCAAAAGGGGGAGGGAAAGTGGGAGGGATAGGGGAAGTGAAAGGAATATGAGAAAAGGAAAAAATGTGAAAAAAAGAAGATATGCTTTTAGGAAGTTTAATTTTATGTTTTGATTCTCAACATACTTCCTTTTCTTGTGAAAGTCATTACCTCTTCAGATTCAAGTTATCTTACATGTAAAATAACTGAACAAACTAATTTATTTAAATATATTGGCAATCTGAGAATGCTAATGTATAGAAAATATATTCTTTAATATTTAATGTATTTTCTTAAAAACAAAACCTCTTTTTTACTTTAAGAATTTTGATGAATTTTCCAATATTTAGTACTATTCTTAGTCAGTTTATTTATTGGAAATAGTAAAAGAAACTGTTTTAAAAATGTGTGTGTCTAGAGATCTAATATATTGGAAGAAAACTATTGCTTATAATATTATATACTGCAAACTTTTGAAGAGCATAGATTTTGGCACTTTGAATACACAACCTCAAAGGTACATGTGTGAGATGAAGGCTGTGTGTCGTGTAACCTGTGTGTCCACTGTAACCATTTTGTTATGGACGTGTACTGCCCCGTGTCACTTATGCATGGGGCTTTGTTCTGAAACTCTGTCATTGTTTGTACATTCTAGTGTACTCAAATTTAGATGATGTAGGTCAATCACTTCTCTTGGCCTCTTGATGCAACCAAGAGATGCACAAAACAGGAGCTGAAAGAGGTTACTGATAGCATAATATGGATAGTTTCATAGGAAAAGTACACTGTAAAATAACAATAAAAACCATATAAACCAGTAACACAGTTATTTATTCTCATTATAAGTATCATGTACTGTACATCATAGGATGTGCTGTACTTTATATGACTGGAAGCACTATTGGTGTTTTTACACCAACATCATCACAAACCTATGAACAATGCATTGTGCTATGACATCACTATGCCTTCAGAATTTAACTCCAGAATCTAATGGGACTACCATGGTGGATATAGTCCATGAAGGATATATCATTATGCAGCACATGATTATCCTGAAAACATTATTTCTTACATCTCAAAAATATTCAATAGAAAATATTCTAGAAGACAATGAAGAAGACAAAAACAGTGCGAATTCATTTTGGAAGGATTTCTTTGATTAGCAGTGGAAGGTAGTGAAAGATTTCTCATATTTCTATTCAGATACAACAGAGCTTTTGTCTCCGTCATTTCTACCAAAAGTACATGATTATTTTTCTCTCTATCATTTTGATGTTGTTGGTTGCTTATACAATGCTGTGATCTTGGCCCTCATTTTATGCTACAGGAAATCCCAACATTTGAATAAAACACATTCAGCAATAACTAAAATGCTAGTTTTCTATCATGTTGAACAGCATTTTGAACACACAGAGGAATTCATAACACAAACAAATACAGAGCATGAAGCTGGGCAATTTGTTTGTGTACATGAGAATAAAGTGTGAGGTACAGAAACTATAGGGATTCAGTTGCACAATGAAAGTGAAGCTTGCTATGGAGAATTGTAATTGGAAAAGGACTTGTGAAATAGAGCAGAAGTGTTTACAGTATGGGGAAGAGATGGGACAAAGCCAAAGGGCATTTCGCCCTAGTTAATGTCACCTAAGTAAAGAAGGTTTGATTTGGTACACAGGCAACATCAGCAACATCTCAAAGCAGAGAGTCCTCATGGAGGGCAATTGGAACTCTCATTTTTCATCTTTATGTACTGTACCTGTGTTTTGAAGTTTATGTTCAGCTTCATCATCTTGGCTGCTTTTATAAATGCACATAACAGCATCTGTAAATCACCGAGTTTCTAAATAATTCACTTTAATCTATTGCGTCCTCAGTTCCCTCATCTTCACATTTTTAAACAATGATTATGCTTTTTGCAGTAAAAAGCAGCATTATGAGATACCTTCCAATTGTTGTAAAACTGTATGTTGTCTTCCCAAACAACCTTCCTCCCTGCAGTTTCCGTGGAAATGGTCATAAATCATATATAATTAGACAAGAAGATTATGCCATATTCAGCATTTGAAAAGAATGCTGTGAACCGAAGTGTAATTCTCTGTCATTTTTTTCCTTAGTGAAAAGATAACATGAAATTTTGCTCCTCCTTTTGAAGTTCTTTAGATATAGTAATTGGTCTTTATTTTTTTCCTAAGAAAATGAATCAAGTATCATTTGATATTATAGTAGCCTAATAGAAAAATGAAAAAAACAATATAGTGAGTAAATTTATTTGCATCTTAGAGTCTAATACTAATTAGTCATCACTACTGATGGTGGGACAGGGAGTATAGCTTACTGGTTGGCCAATGCACTTATCCTCAGTCCATGAAAGAGAACTCTAGCCCTTGAAGCAACTGGTCATACTGTACAAAACTTTGAGAGGAACTCCAATCTATCACATGAATTCTCCACTTTCTCTCTTATCTTGATGTGGTTATACTTTTTCTATCCTACTTTGTTTTTTTCAACTTGATTCATGAAAAGATCTTGAAGCTGGGCATGGTGGTGCATGCTTGTTATCCCAGCACTGTGGGAAGCTGAAGCAGGAGGATGCCAAGTTCAAGTCCAGCCGAGTCAACTTAGGGACATAGCAAAACCCTGTCTCAAAATAAAAAAAAATTTAAAATGGCTGGTGAGTGGGCCAGTGTGAAGGTCCGCATCTCTAGTACAACACACACACATACACATGCACACACACACACACACACACAATTTAAAACCAAGTCTTAATTGCCAAGAAGCTACTGCCCATTTCTTTGAAGATGTCTGTGCTGCTAGGTTTTGAAAAGTTTCCAGGGAAAGGGAGATGAAGACAGGAGCTTGAGTGGTTAAAAGAAAAGCAGTTTGTGTTAGTCAATGATGGAGGTTATAAAAACTCAAGAATTTAGAAATGGTACTGGCATTGAGGAAATAAATTCTATGTGCATTTTCAAGGAATAAAAAAATATTGGAAGAGTGAGTATGGAAAGACAGCTTAGCGGATGAGGTAATGTCTTATAGTATGTATCTTTCACCTTTTCATGAACAAGACATAAGTTTCTCAAAGTGTATTGCCAGACCTGCAACATTAGCAGTCTAGGAAAACATCACCAGTCTAGAAATGCAAATTCCCAGATCTTCCTCATACTGGCTGAGAGACCCAGTAACCTGTATCACAAGAAGCACTTTAGGTTTAAAGTTTTGGAACCACTGATGGTGGGGTATATGATGTGATACATAGACATTTCTAAGCTTCAAATTCTGAGCATGAGTACCACTGACCTTAAAGTAGTAGTTAAATCCACGGATCTGATATTCTCCTTTATAAATGGAAGCATTATTGACCCTCTGTGTCCACAGGTGCTGCATCCTTGGTTTCAACCAACTGTGGATCAAAAATACTTTAAAATATGGCATCTATACTGAACACATTCAGACTTGTTTCTTTTCATTTTCTCCTGAGCAAGACAATATAATAATTGCTCATATAGCATTTACATTGTATTGGGCATTATTATTATACCAAAAGGGAGAAATAGGAGGATAGAAAACAGTGGAATAAAAACAAGACCAAAACTTGGCAGGGAAAACATTAAATCCTGGAGCTCTATGTCCAGTACCTAGGGAAAAGTTATAAACTCTCAAGGGCTTGGGCAGCCCCACTCCTACAACATTGCTTTTGGCTGCAGCCCCCATGTTTGTTTGTATGGTTGTCTGTTTTGGACTGGCTTTTCTCATTGTTCACGGTTTTCCTTAGACATTTCATATTCCTGATTTACCCAACTTCTTAAGGTATTCACCATACTTTCAATTTCACTCTCACACCTTCACATACTACCCCTACTGGGGGCGCACTCCCTGGCCTCCGATGTCGTCTGAGATGCGCATGGAAGCCCTCCTGATCCTACAGCTCCTGTAGTGTGCGTGCCTATGAAACCAGCACCACACGGAGCACACTAAAGTGTGGCCAGCTTGACCAGTACTTGGATTCTCTTGTATAATGGCTATAGTAGTCCCCAAGTGTCTGGGAGTGAGCACTGTAAACAAAATTCCAAGGAATCATTTCCCTAGTTCACTGTTCTGGAGCATGGTACCATGGAACTTTCTTCTAAGATGAAAGATTTGCAACTTTGAACCCCAGAAATTGTGAAGATAGGGGTCTTGCTGATTCCTGACGTTGTCTCAAACCATTTTTCCTATTGTCCTAATGTAAAGTATTTGGCTTCTTTTTAACGCTAATCTTTTCAGAAGCCAAGCTCTCCTCTGCTCCACCTTTACAGGCCCCAACTTACAGGAACTTCCTTTCTGGTGAAAACTCAAAACTTTTAAAAGGACTCCCCTATGCCATTTGCTTTTGATTCTCAATGTAGAGCTGCCTAAAAGCCCTCAACAGTACCTATGCCATGGCCTGAATATTGGGTTGAGTTAAAATTTCCTCTACCAGATTAATTAGTCTGTCACCCTTAATTTCAGACACCATTTTTCAGTTAGAATGTTGCTATGATTTGAATGCTTTTTTTTTCTCCATCCAAAATTTATGTCAAATTTAATTACCAAATACATCATATTAGGAAGTGGGGCATTTGGTGCTGAGTCACAAGAGCTCTGCCCTCATGAGTAGGAGTAGTACTTACAAATTAGTACTTACAAATGTTCATAAAGGATTGTGAAGACATTCTGTTACCCTTCCATCTTTCCCACCATTGGGAACACAGTGTTCGCATAGAAACCAGACAGCATCCTGGAAGCGGAGTGGAGCCCTTACCATACATAGTATCTGCCAATGCCTTGGCCTTGGGTTTCCCAGGCTCCACAACTGTTGGACATGTATTTCTATTCTTTTAAAATCATTCAACATTTTGTTATAGCAGCACAGAATAAGACATGGCTCAAAGCCGTGTAAGAATTATACCAGTGACAAATGGATTTTCAGAAAGATTTTCATTCACAAAGTATTACAGAAAATATTTTTCTCCTCATACTAAAGAAGGAACTAAAGTCAAATTCAGTAAGAATTGAAAGCAGTTGAAAATTAGTGGGAAGTTTTGTCTTAATATTTTATTTCTTTGCATTTCTCCATAGTTTAAGTTCTGTTCAACTAAATAATTTATTATAATTAGTAATATTTCAGTGGAGATGGGTCTTAGTGGATTTATTGACTTAATCATTCCACAATATATTAATAAAACATCACATCATGTTGTGCCCCATATTTCAATTTCATGGTAAATTTACTAGGAAAAGAGAATAAATAGATAATTAAAATAAATATATGTGATTAATTTTAAAATACTGGTAGAATTGCATCTTACATGGAATGAAAGTATATATATTTAATTGATAGAATTTTGTCTGATTTGTGATTGACAATGTGAACCATCTGACATATAATCTCAGAAAATTCTTATTATTGATTGACAAATATCAGCCACTGCTACACACTTGAAGATAGTCAACCCTTATTTAGCTGAAGTCACCTGGGCATATGGAGCATATAATAGAGAATATTGGCTCTAGGCTAAGGGAAAATTGTACAAGTTGACCAGATCATTCTTACCCAGATTCAGCTCCAATCTGGCATTCAAATAATTCATCCTTGAATGAAGTAAAGGCTTCCTTGAATTATTTCAGCTTATTTTTTCTCATTCTTCAACCAGGTCCTACATAGAATGATTTCTAATTACTATATTACTGAAATAATTTATTGAAATTTTATACAAACAATATAGAAAACAGTTTATAATAAGTATGTTAGAAAATTAGCATTTAATATTTGTTTATCTTTCGCCCAAATTACCTAAATAATACTTGGACTATTAGAGAGTATGCAAAAAAAAACCACACAAAAAAACCCTGTCTGGGCAGCATTTTTGGTTACTTTGTGACATGTTTAGCAAATCTGATGTCTAAAAATCTCACCTTAGTTCTTCAGAGATAAAATACCAGAAATTAGACTAATTACAGTGTACAGAAATAGATTCTTCTGAATGGAAAATAGCTATTTTGTGCCAGCCACCATTTTAAGCACTTTACATAAATATAGGAAGCTTTCTATTTTAACTGAACTTTCCCTTTATAGGGTACATCTTTCCTTTTTAAAATATTCTGAATTACAAAACTGTAAATGTGAATCACTTCATTTTTTTCTTACTATTCAAATAAAAAAGCCTGTTTATTTTAACCTGGAGCTTTTGTTGCTAAGGAACAGTGGCTAGTAGCATCGTGGCCCAATTATAAGTCATGTATTCATGATATCTGTGATGCTAAATCAATCCATGGGAATAACTTCAGTACTTTAATTTCTGCACTTCTGCAAGGATATAACATGACATGACAGCTTGACATGACATGACAGAACATGACAGCTTGAGAATGAAAGTACCCATGACCAGCACAAAATTCATACATTTCAAATAGTCCATAATAGGCTTCATATAGGAAACACCATGTCCTAGTATACTGAATCCCTATCCACAGAAAGCCATTGCAATGTTTTCTGTTCAACATCAATCTAATATGAACAGAATCTGCTCTTATTTGGTCTTGACAAATGGTAGCATGATCTTTATAAAATCTTGAGAGGCTACTAAATTTTTTTTGTGATACAATGATAGGCACAATTTTTTGAGTATCTCTAATTTGAAATTTGAAATTCTAAGAAGAAAATTCTAAAAGGTATTGTTTGCTTTCTATTTCCTAAATGAAAAGAAAAAACATGGGCTACAAAAAATTATCAGATTTGCCAATTCTTGATTTCTGCCAAACACAGCTATTACTTCTTAGTACCCTCTCTGTTAATCAGAGGGCTGAGGTGATTACAGTTGTAGATGCAGCAGAGGCCTCCAAATTCTTAAAGAGCAGTAGAATTCTTGAAATTCACCATGCAGAATCCCCTAAGAGTTCCTAGGACCTTTTATTGCTCCTACCACTCTCACTTGTGTTTTAGTTCTTTTTAGAATGTTCTTTACTTCATTTTCTGACTGAAAACTGTCTAGTTTTTAAAGTAACATTTTTTGTGTCACGATTTTAAAATTACATTTTAACTTTAGAAAATATAAATACATTAGAGTGGACGCTTGACTTATGAACTCAATTCATTTGCAAGGGCTGGTTGTAACTCAAGCTGGTCAATCGAAGGCTCAGGCTCCTCTCCACAGCCTTCAAAGTCACTCTCCTGTGCACAGGCAGATCTCAGTGTTCTTAGAGAGACATTGGCCCAGGATTTCTCAATTAACCCCACACAGGAAAGGATGTTGTAACATTCCTTCCAGAACTCTTTAAGAGTTAAATCTGAATATGAGACCATCTGGAAGCACAAATGGCTGGCATTCAGGTCCTAACTCAAGATTTTGTTCCCAGGTTAGAACTAAAATTCTGGTTGTAACCCAAGTTGTTATTATGTCAGGCCAGTCATAACTCAAGGGTCTACTGCATATCATAGAAAAGAAACAATTCTTTCTAAAGCTGTGCAACTGCAAGTCACATAAACATAACTCCTGTTACCATATTATTTTTTGAACATAAGTAATTCCAGACATTTATCTCTGTGTATACATGTATGTGCTTTCATGCATAAGGCTTACAGAGACTGTATCAAAATTAAAAATTAGAGTAATTATTTATTTAGTAATTGTTAACTGCTTGTTAAGTTTAACTTTATATTATGTACCTGTCTCATTTTGTTTGATTTTTTAAAACATAATTTTTAATTATTTTATATTCATTGTATACTAAAATTTATTTAAGTAA
>NW_004624776.1:14729575-14750906 GCF_000247695.1 Heterocephalus glaber
GGGGAGAAAAAAAATAAAGTCTGATTTTTTTACACTTTCTCTTAAAAGTAACTAATAAGTTTTATAAATAAAGCCTAACATTATAATATGACTTTAAATCTTAAACAATATTCGTCTCAATTTTCTGAATCAGAAACTCAAGACAGTCAGTGGGGTTTCTAAATGATAAACTATGCAGCCCAAATCTTTGGGTGAAAATTACCCCATGAATTTATTCCCAGTTTTTGATAGAATTTATTTCCCCTTTGATTCATAAGCCATAACTATGTTTAATACTTAATAGGATGCTGTTAGTTATAACAATAAATGTGGTATGCTTTAAGCAAGGGCTAACTAACCAGTTAATATTCTGTAGATCCAGGGATGGGGATGGTGTTCAGTGGGAGAGCACTTGCTTAGCATGTGCAAGACCCTGGCCACTATCACCAGCACGGGAAAAAAGAAATAAAGAAAGAAAAAGGACAGGATAATAAAAATAAAAGAGAAGAAAAAAGGTAAAAGAAAGCTGTGTATCCATGCAGCCAAATGAATATAGGAACAACTGGCCGATGGCACCTTCCTGTGGGAAGCCTCTTCCATTCTTCTACAGCACTGGTATTTTTATAAAATGTGAATTTATTTTGCTTGAAGATTTAAGTCTCATTCTCCATAGTTAATGCAGGATTGCTCATACCAGCTTTGCCTTTTCCTGGATTTGTGCTGTTCTCTGTCCAAGGCTGAGAATCAGTAAGAAGGTGGCTCTGGGACTCTCTCAATGGCTTTGCAGGAAATTGATGATTTTCAGGATTTTTAGCTGTTGAATTCAGTCCTGCAGGAGTAGCTGGTTGTTCAGGATCCTGTTTGACAAGGTAAGTTGGAAAGGAGTAGCCATCACCTAGACTTGAAAAAATGGGTAGCAACCAATACTTCTTTTCATCACCAAAAACTTGTCGCATGTTTTTACTGAAACCCAAGCTAAATCCATTCTTATCAGTTCCATGTCGAATCACTGGACTTCTGAATGCCCCTAATGTAGATTTATTTGTGCTGACTAGCCAACAGTGATAGCCAAACAGAGAAGACAAGCTGACGGAAAACATAGCTGCAGCAAAGAATAAAAACATAATATGGAACTTGGCTTGAGTATCAGGTAGGGCATTTGTCCAAAATTTGATAAAATACTGTAACTCTGTAGCAGCAATAAAAAGGCCGTACAGCAGAGAGTAAGCCAAGAGAAGAAGGAAGAATTTATAATTTGAAAATCCAACATAATTGTTCACCCATGGGCAATGATGATCCATTTTCAAAATACACTTATCACAGACGGAACAGTGATGGCAAAGATCTGGTTTTATGAGTTGGCATCTGTCACCATGTCGGATTGCTCCAGACATGGTCCTGGTACAGGTGGGAAGATCTTTGGCTGCTCGCCTAAGAATTTCCTGGTGGGCTTCCCCTCTTGGCTGTCTCTCCAACAATTCTTGCTCTGCGTAAGAAAGATGGAATTCTTTTGAAGGATTCATTGGTCATGTAAAGATAGTTTTCCAGTACGACCAGACAAACATTGCAAAAAGCAGATGATAAGCCATCAGGCAAGCAACTTGTTCACCAATATTGTCCATGGACACTACGCACAGCTGCGTGGCGTAGGCGGAGTGGGACCAGCCCAGCAGCCGGCTGATGAACACCGCCCGCCGGGACCCGGTACAGCACCCGCCGGCACTGCCGCCTGACGCTGCCCGGGCCCCAGGGCGCCATCTTTCAGCCGCAGCCACCTGCCCAGCTCCACCGCCGCCGCCGCCCGCGGGCCTGGCTGCGGGACGGGCTTGCGGCTCGGGGGCGGCAGCCGGTTGTGCTGAGGCCACTGCGGCCGCCGTGGCGCTAGGTCCCCATCCCGCAGCCAAGAGCCAGCGCGGCGGACTCCAGACTTCTCAGCCCGGCGGGGGGCGGCCGCGGCTGCAAACGAGGACCACACGCTTTAGGGTTAACTTGCTTTTCCTCTGCTCTAACTGTGAGGTTGAACATTAGATTATTTATTTGGGTTTGCTCAGTGTTTCTGATATGAGAATTCACCACCGTAAATTTCCCTCATGAAACTGCTTTTGTTGCATCCCCTAAGTTCTGCTGTGTTGTTTTGGCGTTATTATTTTATCAAAGAAACTGTCTAATTACTTCTTTAACTTCATCTATGACCTATTGGTTATTCAGGAGGGTGTTGTTTAATTTCCATGTGTTTATGTAATTTTGTGGTTTCTTTTGCCATTGACTTTGAATTTCATTGCAGTATTATCTGTGACTATGCTTGGAATAATTTCAATTCCTTTACATTTACTTAAGCATGTTCTATAAGCTACTATGTAGTCTACTTTGGAGAAAGTCTTGTGTGCTGCTGAGAAGAATATTTATTCTGTCATTGTTGGTTGGAACACTCTATAGATATCTACTAAGTCCATTTGTTCAAAGGTATGGTTCAACTCTGATATTTCTTTTTTTTCCAGCTCTGATATTTCTTCATTGTTTTTTTGTCTATTCACTATTTGTGACAGTAGGGTATTAAGGTCTACCATTAATATTAATGGTATTAATGGTTACCTAATTTTTCATATCCTTTATCTTTGTTTTATATAGTTGGGTGCACTGGTATTTGGTACATATGTATTTATGATTGTTATCTCTTCTTCTTGGATTCTTTCTTTAACAAGTATATAGTGACCTTTGTCTTTTCTCATCATTCTTGGTTTGAAACCCATTTTGTCTGCAAATAGCTGTCCCTGCTTTTATTCCAGGTTCCTGTCACATGGTGGTTTTCTAGCCTTTGACTTTCAATCTATGAATTCCTTTTTCAGTTAAATGTTTCTTGTTTGCAAAATATTGTTTGATTTTTGTCTTGATCCATTTTGCCAATCTTGTTCTTTTAATTGGTGAATTGAGACCATTCAAATTGATAGTTATAACTGATAGGTATTGATTCATCCTTGTGATTACATTATTTTCTGTCGTTGGTTCCCTTTCTTTCCCTTTTAATTGCTTGCCTCACTTGGATTCATTCTATTGGGATTCTTGGAATTGTTGTCTTTTTCTAGAACAGCCTTCAGAACTTTTGGGGGAGTTGATTTGGTGGTCATTAATTTCTTCAGGTGCTCTTTATCATGAAAGTAACATCTTCACATCAAGTTTTGAAAGATACTTTTGCAGCATACATCAATCTGGGTTAGAGGTTGTTTTCTTTTAGGCCTTGAATTACTTCACACCAAGGTCTCCTTGACTTGAGGGTTCGTGTGGAGAAGTCTGCTGTGATTCTGATGAGTTTTCCTTTATAGATGATTTGATTCTTTTCTCTGACAGCTTTTAATATATTGTTCTTGTGTTGGATTTTTGGAATCTTTTATTTTATTTTATTACATGCCTTGACATAGTTTTTTCTTATCATGGCTATTTGGAATTCCATATGCCTCACTTAACTATATGTCAAATTCTTTTTCTATGCTTGGAAACTTTTCTCCTGTTACTTCTCTGAACAGGTTTTCTTTACCCTTTGTGCTATCATCTGATTCTTCATTGATTACAATTAATCTTATATTAGTCTTTTTGCATTTCCTAGCAGGTGTTGGATTGATTATTCATAGTCCCTTGATATTTTTCAGAAGTCTTTCATTTGAAGATCACCAACTGCATCCCTGTCTTCTAGATCTGATATTCTGTTTTCTTTGGTTGACTGCTGCATATAGTTTCAGTAGAATTTTTACTCTGGGTTTCTATTTGAGTCCATTTTATGGAATCTAGTTCTTTTCTATGGTGGCTATTCATGGTTTGCACATCTTTCCTAAGCTCTTCTATTTTTTAAAATCTGTATCTAGTCTAGATTCACTAACCATTTTCTTCATTATGCTTCTCATTTCTTTGATTATCTGTGTAATTATTTCTCTTTTGATTTTGTCAAGAGACTTACTCATCTGTTTTATTTATTTATTTATTTATTTATTTATTTATTTATTTTTACTCATCTGTTTTATTACTTCCATTACTACCATTCCAAATTTCATCTGGGTGGCTTTTGATTTCTTCTACCTCATTGCCATCTGGATTTGCCTTGATCAAGTTGGGGATTATGGATTGCATCTTGCTTCCATGTTTTCTTATTTTCTTTTTTGTTTTCTGCATTGAGGCTTGTAAATTGCTTAAGGTAAGTAGCTTAATTATTAGTACCAAGACTCTTGAGAAAATAACTACTTTTTAGAGATGCCTTCTAGGCATAACTGGCTTTTGGCTTTTGAGTCTGTCCCAGGATCCTGCCTCTTTAATTTATTAAGGGTGAAAGGCTGTAGCCTGTTAAGCCTAGCATCCAGTTCTTTTATACAAGATGATAGTATTGTTTATGACTCCAAGACAATGTAGGTATTGACACAGAAGGACAATTAATTGATCATAACTATGTGACCTTGGCTAATGTAGGAAAATAAGTAATAACAATGGCATCAAGCAGAGACTGGAAAATAACAAACTGTAGTAACAATTTGCCACGTTTAACCAGAGGTATAAGATTTTATAGTTATATAACCAAATCTAAGACAAATTAGAAAATTATACAAAGTAGATATTCACTTAATAGAGCTATTTAACCCTAGAATGAGAAAATTTAAAAGGGAAAAGAGGAAAAATGAAGAAACAAAAGAAGAGAAAGAGATTAGAAGCAAGGCTGGAGATTATTCATGCCTCAGGAAACTTGTGACAAAGACAAGAGAGAAAGAAAGAAGGATAAAACAAAAAAGAAGAAAACAAAATTTAAAAAGACACTGGATGTGCAAGTGCAAGGACCCGAGTTCAATCCCCGGTACCAACAAAGAAAGACACTGGAAACAATGTTCATATTTGTGAAAACAAACAATAAAAAACCCCAGAAAGTAAAAAGAGAAAACCAAAAGCAAATGAAGGGGAAAAAAAAGAAAAAGAAATTTCTCTTTGGTTTCAAGACTGTGGTTATCTTCTAGGGTCTACAGTTTGTGGCAGTGTACAATTCAGGGCATGACTCTGCTCTCACTGGTAGACAAAGGAGGCAGTAAGGGCCCAGATCCATGTGCAGATAATCACCAGCAAGCCTTCAGTAGAATTAGGGCAATGTGCCACTTCTAGTACTTTCAAATCCATGGAATTTCATGCCAAGCTTGGCTTTTGATTGTGGGGCTGCAATCTGAGTTGTTCAGTTTATAACACTCTGGGCGTCTTTTGCCAGCCTGACCATAGCTCCCTGACCTTGGACATCTCCCATGATTGTCTCTCACTCAGTCACTGTGGGAGTTTAACCCTGGGAGCCCTGAAATGAAGCCAACCATGAGTCCTGGGTTCAGTTGGCCTCTACTAAAATGGAATCTATCCAAGAACTCTCTTCAGACCATTATGGCAGTCACTTGGACGGGAGTCACCCGCCAGCTGTTGTAGCACACAACATCCACTGCTCTGTTCCACTGGTGCATTGCTCCCTGAAGGCCTCTACAGTCATCCTCTTTCACTATGTCTCTGTAGGCTGAATCTTCCGTTCTTGTGCACAAGCCAGGAGCTGAGATGAACGTGAAGATTGCCCCCTCCTTTTTCTGTGTTGTAGTCTGTCTCCTCTCTCAGTGCTCCAGTTTTCCATTTAGATCCTTCCCGGGTCTCAGGGATCCACCTCCCTCCTTCTTTTTTTCCCCAAGTTGTTATGGTTGATTATTGTTGCTTACTATTTTGCCATCTTCCCGGAAGTCTCATCATTATCAATGCTATTGCATCTCTTTGTTTCTTCACTGTCCTGAACTGTTCATTCAGGCACATAATCTCCATGAGAGGGTAGAAGCCTAAGTTTGATAAGTAGGGATTAGCAAACAGAGCTATCACATTGACCAATCTCCCTTCAATGTCTTCCTGTACTTTCCCATTAACCCATTTCAGTACTTAAACAAAAGTGTCTTTGGCTTCAGTAGAGTTGAGTTCAATCCTTTCTCCTGTTGGAATGGTCATGAATGAGGTGTTCCTTCTTGCTCAACTCAGTGTGTCATTTCTAAGTGAGGAATGTGAGGACAACATAACCTAAATTACTGAGAGTTTACACTAGCATTCTTACTGATACTTTCTCATGATATGTCCAAAAGGCATAAATATGCAAAGGAACTGCATTCAGGTGTCTAGACCTTATATATTTCATTAGCATTCATTTGATGTAAAAAATAACTTGATTTTCAATGCAAGCATTGTATACCCAGCCCTTTTAAATAAGGATTCAGCTGTTAGTCATGGCTAGAGATTGTTATCAGCACCTAAAGAGATGCCTGTACCTTTCAGAAATGTAAATCTCAGGTTTTCTACATCTTGGTGGTAGCACCAAAGCAGGAGAATTTTAGATTAATGTGTTCATTGTTTTCAAGGGCACAATGAGAGGGTCAGCAAAGGGAAAGCAAAAAGGAAGAAGACTGAGAAGTTATGATAGAAAAGAAAGTAACATTTGTTGAGGCCTGCTCCTTTCATTTAATTATCCTCTGTTTTTAATTTAGAAGAAAGTAGAGAAAAGACATGGCAGATAAACTGAGTTCTCAGACAGGAACAGGTGAGGGTGAGATTTGAATTCTGACTCACAGGCATTGAGTTCTATGTATTGTATTTTCCACAGCACCAGACTTTCCCAGGGGACAACCAATGTGCTATAATTTAAACTTATCTATCCTAAAGTTTCAGAAAAATAGATTTTACTGTAAGATAATTTTATTATTTCCTATAAGAAAAATAGGAAAAATCAGAAAAGACTTAATTAATGACTGATAGAACAATTCCACTGCACTATCATGTCTTATATATCCATTTGACATATGGTGAGGTGACTATGGCCCACATTATTTCTCTCATTAAGTAGCTGAAAATAACCAGGAAGCTGTCATTTGCAAAAGCAAGGATGTGAGCTCATGGAGCACTTGCTTAATATGGCTGCTTGTGGCTGCTAAGGCTATGTGACCACACTTGGTCTGAAATTGATAAAAAGATATGTTGACAACGTAGCAATGGACAAAATATCTAAGAGGCTGGGATCAATCTACAGAATCAAGCACATTATTGTTTTGAATTCCAAATGTAGAAGCATTAATCAATAGAATTGATATATGTGAGCGTGTGGGTGCATTTGTGCATGTGTGTAAAACACATGGGAATAATAAAATTAGCTCTTACATAAGACAAAGCAAATGAGAGGTAGAAGTTTCAGAGCAAAAACCAAAAACCCTCTGGTGCTACATAAATAAAAATATGGAACAAAAATAGCAATATTTATGTATCATAAATAACACTGACAGGGGTTGCTTCACACTTTTATGTAACTTTTATTTACAGTTGGTGAGAAAAAAGAGATGGAGAGAAAAATAAGATAAAACTCTGGGATGACTATTACCTTATTAGATTGGTAGGAATGTAGCAAAACTAAGCCAAAAATTTATATTTGCCATGTGAGTTAACATTTTATTTTTTAAAACTCTTCAAAATCTTTTTGCAGATTTCAAAAGCAATTTCATGAAAAATGAAATTAGCAAACCATTAAATTATGTCTCATATTATTTAAAGATGCTATAATATACAACCTGACATGAATATATAGCTATGAATATATATTCACAAATATATATATATATATACACACACACACACACACACATCTATATCTATGTCTATCTATACCTATATTTGTATCTAATCATTTATATTTATATCTCAAAAGAGTTTCTATTAGGGGAAGAGTTTCCACAATACTGGAAACTGTGACATTTTCTTTAAAAGAAAAACATAATGGGGGATGAATAAGGTGTATGAGAGAATAAAGAAGAATTACCGTTGTATATCTTCTGTACATGAATAGTGGAATTATCCACACAGATTGAAGTTGCAGTGGAAAACATATGTGAGACATTTTTCACAGCTATGTACTTTTCAGAAATACTTTCCCCAAGCACATATTTTGGAGGTATTTATTTGGATGATTGGGAACTTTTTTTACATGCCACAAGATAAGCAGCTGACAAGATAAATCCACTTTTATTTTACCAAGTGGTCTGGAGCTCCATTAACTCATTCAGATTATACCAGAGGACAGCTGTGTCTTGCCTGTCAACAGAAGGATGGGACCCTGTGTGCTCTTTACACCTGTCTGCCTGACACCTCATCACAGGGCTCAGCATCATGGGCTGCCTGAGGATCAGCTGTACCCAGCAAATGCCAACCTGCAAATGAGGCACAGTCCAAAAGTAGCTTTATTAGACTATTTTTACATCAAAATCATATTGTGCATGGCAGTTCTGAAATGCAGGTAAATTTTTAAAATATATTTGTTACTAAGATGACCATCTTCTTTTATTTTGTTTTGTATTCGTTTTTTTGGTAGCACAATTTTGTAGTACATAATACATTTTTTGTAAGGAGTTAGTCCATGTATATAATACATCTTAATTCATTGTGGTAGAGTAGTACTCCACTGTGTGTGAATATCACATTTTCTTTAATGATCTGTTGATAGACTATAGCCTGTTTACAAGATTTAGCTATTATGCATTGTGTTGCTATTAAAATGACTATAAGTGCATCATTGTAATATGATGTCTTTAATTCTCTTGAGAAGATAGCTAGAAGGGAAATAGCTGGTCAAATGGAATTTCTAGTGTCAGTTTTTGAGAAAGAAGACCTCACCAATATAGGCAGGCAGAATTGAATCCACTGAAGGTCCAAGTATATCAAAAGGGCAAAGGAAATGAAAAACATCCACCTTTTCTGCTTCAGCTGGGGCTCCATCTTCTGTGCTCAAACATCAGCAATTCTGGTTTTTAGATCTACAACTTGGGCTGCAACTACACTAAGGCTCTCTGGTCTCTGGGTTGCAAACTTGGGACTTGGGACTTCTGGCTCCATAATTGAATGAGTCAAACCCTCAAAATAATTTTCTTTGTATCTCTGTACACACACACACACACACACACACACACCCTATTGCTTCTGTTTCTCCAGAAAGCCCAAGCTTATAGCATACAGTATATCCTTGATTTACAAGTAAGTTCCATTCTGGGAAAATGTTCATAAGTCAGGTTCATTCTGTGTTAGTTACTTTTCTCTTATTGCTGAGACAAAATACCCAATATCAAAAGTTAAAGCATAAAGGGCTATTTAGCTCATAGTTCATAGAGTTTTTAGTCAAAAATCAGCTGGTACCAAGGGAGAGTGACACATAGCAGAAGGGAGTTCCAGAGGAGAAGCAGTTCATGGTGCCCACTTGGTAGCAAAATCAACAAGGGGCGTTAACAGTGTCTTTCTGCTCCTTTTATCTTATTTAGACTACTGAGATTAGGGTCGTACCAAGCTAATCACTCATATATAGTGGTTTAGTAATCACACACGCTTAATCCTAGTACCACACACTCTAGATTCAGCCACTTATGATTGAGTGAGGCTTTACAAGGACATCTAGACCAAACCATAACATATTTTAAAGTCTGACAAAGTGAGTTTTATACACCTTTGACACAAAGCTACAATGTATAGCATTAAAAATCCTAAACACACACAAGTGCAGTAAGTCCAGGAGTGTACTGTGCTACTGTACAGTATTGCACTCTACAGTAAGCACACAGAGCACAACTGTGACAATGTCCAGCAGACATGTGAGCTACTTCTGTGATTTGTTCTCATCTACAAATGTTGGTAATGTGAGGTCCATTCATATTTGTAGAAGTTCGTAATTTGAATGTTCATAAGTCAGGGACTTACTGTATTCATCTAGATTTCAGAAAGAGCTCTGACTTAGAGTCTGCCAGGCATTTGTGTGCAAGGTAGAGGCTAAAGAGGGTGGAATCCAGAGCAAGATACAATCGGGGAGAGAGGAATCAGGGATGTTGTGTTGCTATGAATAGCCATGCCAGGTGGAGGACAGAAGCTAAAGCAGAGAGAAAATGGATTTCTTTCCCTGACTGCCCCTCCTTGCCCTTGTGACTACCTCTATTCCTGTCACTGACAACATCTAGACTGGCCCAGGGGACATGAGGGAGGGGAAAGTGTATGAGGTAAGATAGTGTAAGTCCCAGGAAATAACAGAAATTGAAGCTGTAAAGAAAAGAACAGAGATAAATTCTACACCAAAATTTTGGGGAGAAATGAGAGTTCCTTTACCAGTCCTTCTGGGACAGATATTTCTGGGGACAACAGATGAATACTTCAGGGATTTATATGCATCCAGGAAGAACAGTGTCTGTTTTTGCACTATTTATACCTGTATGCCAGGAGTACAGAATAATATAGTATGCCAAGGGTTTTTTCTAAGGCAAAACAAAACAAGACTTTATTTAAGGTGGTTAACCATTTCCTATGCTACTTATTCTGCAAGTCTAGGGTTTCCTCTATCAATTGAAATAAGTTATATTTTGGTTATTGGTCTGGACTTGTGAAATAGTTACTGAGTCATACCAGTAAAGTAGTAGAAGAATCGAAGCATTGCTTAATTCCAGGCAGAATTGTTGGTGTTTGAATAATAAGTTAAATTCTGGGAATTACTTGTGAGGTATGCACTCAAGTTTGTGCCTGATAACTTAGTTTGCTATGACTTGTAGATCTTCTTTATTAAACGTAAAGATAAAGAAAGGGATTTTCAAAAGAGACAATGTGGTTCTGCCAACTGGTGACCATGATGCAAAAGGAGACAATAAAATTGGATGAAGTCAAGCTGAGAGAGTGTGATTTTAGGACTGTTGGTTGTGTTGTGGTCCCTGTGAGTGTGAAGGTGGTTTTTATTGTTAGAGAGCAAGGCCTGCTGGGACAGCTGCCAGGGCAGTGGGGCTGCCTGCGGGGAGCTCACATAAATGCTTCCACTCCATTGCTCTGACTACTTCCTCTGCATTTGTTATTGGTAGTAAAATAATGGCTGTGTATTTTTCTTTAAATGGTGCTGTAGTTTAAAGAAAGCATGATTAGCAAATCAGGAATGGTCACATAGGAGCTTATTTTTTCAGGGGGTTTGAGATAATAGGATGTGCTAATTAAGTTCCTTTCTGCTTCAGTGACTTCCTCTGCTACTGGCACTTATTGCCGATACTGATTTTGCAGATGCTCAGTGGCACAGGAAAGAGAATAGTTACTTCCCATAGATTTTATTTTTGTTGTTTTATAGAATCATCAGGAATGAGTGATGTTATTTTTGAACACATAAGTGGGATCATGTGATGCTTGTTTTCTTCCCATCTTATTTCATTTAGCATGATATTCTCTAGGTTCATCTACATTGTCACAAAGCATCTGTAACTTTCTGAGCAATCCCTACCCTTATCCTCTGTTATAGCTTGTGTTTAGATGTTTCTCCAAAGCCTCATGCAGTCATAGCTGGGGCTTGTTCAGAGGTGGCTGGATCTAGAGTGTGTGACCTTGGAATTGATTCATGGTGCAATGCTATGCTCAAGGGCACTAGGATTAAGGGGGTGAGTGCTATGCTAAGTAGCCTGGATAAGATGAAAAGGGTAGAAAGATGTTGTTAACGTCCCTTGTAACTCTTGCATGTAATGAATGAACTGTTTCTCCTCTGCAACACTCCTTTGCCATGTGCCACTCTGCCTTGGAGCCATCCAACTATGATCTGAAAGCTCTACAAACTGTCAGGCAAATAAACTTTTCCCCCTTTAACTTTGGGTATCAGATATTTTGTCTCAGCAATGAGAGAAAAGTAACTATCTCAGAATTTGGTACTAGAGAAATGGGATGATTACTGTGACTATATCTGACCATGTGGTTCAGGAGCCTTTGGTATTGGCTAATAGAAGAGTTTGGAAAGGTCCAGAGATTTTGTTTTGTTTTGTATTCTATTTATCTATCTTTAATCAATTTTAATACATAAACTCAAAAATGTCATAAAGGTTGTCCTTCATATAAATTCAAATCACTAATCTGTGACTTTTTATTTAATACTAAAATATTCAAAGTATGCCCAAATTGCAGGTAAATTGTATTTTCTTAATTCAGCTTCCCCTTAGCTGGATTTTAGTCCCTCTTCCATTGTTAACAAAATACAAATTTGAAGTTTGAAATGAGATTGTGATTTGCTTTTCATTCTGATCTCTCTTAATGATATCCCAAGATTGCACCTGTCTACTCCGGTAAGCTGGTATAGGGGGAAGTATGGAGGAAGCCAGCGAAAAGATATAAGGACTACTTGTTAATGGTTAAATTATCTGATTTTTGTAGATTTTACTGAAAATGTTTTGAAGGCTTCTGCTACTCCTGTGTACAGTAAGGTCACCTGTGAATGTGAGGTGTTATCTTACTGTTATAGCTGGGATCTTAAGCAGCCACCAAAGGCCTGTAGGCAGAAGGGTTGGTTGTCAGCAAGTGACTCTACTGGGAGGCAGTAGAGCTTTTAGAAGTTGTGGCCTTGTTGAAGGAAGTTAGACCACTGGGGATGCAGTCATGAAGATGATATTGGGAACCAGATTCATTCTTTCTAAACTAGAGACAGCTTAGAGGAGATACAGCTACAAAAAGAGATTGAGAAAGAGAAGTCAGTGATGAGACAGGAGACTAGTGCTTGGCAAAACTGACTGAGGAAGTAAATGTGACCTGGAAATGATAAGATCCTGGACACACATGCAGAATGATTCCCAAAGGCCTACGCATGAACTTCTCATGAGAGCTCGAGCAGATTTTCAACAGGATGGCCTAGACTTGATGTCAGCCTGAGGCATGGGATCCTAGCACCATATCTCAGGACTCCATATGTGTAGGTTCTGATAGGTTTTCTTAAGATTTGGATGGTAAAAAGAACACAGACATGAAGAAGAGCTTGCTATCTTGGCTTTCCTCATGATAGCCCACCTGCATCCTCCAGGGTATACTTTTTCTCTTTTATTCGGCCCAAGGTCTCTCTGCAGAGCCAGTGTCTCCCTCACTCTTCACTCTTACTCTTAAAATGATCTTTGTTGCCATTTTTCCTTGTTTTGTTCAATTCTTTATTTGAGATGGGAAGAACCTGGAATCCAACTCCAGAAGGACAGGTGAACAACCCAAAACCTAGTAACGTCTATTTGGGTAGCCACTTTTAGAAGGAGACTACCTGGTAAAAGTGGGATAGGATAAAAAATTCAGGTAAATGAGCTCAGGAAAGTGGGTGATTGAAGAAGGATAGAGGTACATTGCACCTTGGTCAAGCTAAAGAGTGAGTAATATTTAAAACAGGTTTGGAGTAGAATGAACTAATATGAATTAAGTTAAATTATAAAATTTTTATTGA
Source organism: Heterocephalus glaber (assembly GCF_000247695.1). The sequence goes on from NW_004624776.1 coordinate 14,742,816, forward strand.
TTCTTTATACTTGTCCATAAGTTCTTTCAACTTACATTTGTAAATTCCAAAATTAAAGTAATTTAGAGATGTCATACAACTTTTATGACCAGGTATATTAGTTATCTATGAATTATTATAAAGTAACCATAAAGCATTAAGTATCAAAGCAGGGTAACAAATTATATAAACAGTTCATTAATGACGATATGTATAGCATGTCATAGACAAATATAAATAGATGATGTGAACCTATTGAAATAGTGAAGCAGTTAATTCTGTACAAACCTAGCACATGATTTCATACAAATTGAAGAATGAAATTGTCAATCAAAAGGAGAAAGTTAAGATAGTTTTTATTCTAAATATGGAGAAGAAAAAAAGCCTCCTGGTTTTTCCAGGAGGAGAATTTGAAAAGTGGAATTTCCATGTGGCCTCTAAATCTAGAGCTTTTTCTGAGTGAGCAGAGCATGGGAATCGTTTAGTGAGCACCTGTCACCTACCACAGGGGGCTCTGTGAATTGGAAACGACCAGTTGGAACTCAGAGCTCTCTGACCCAATTACTTAGCATGTAGGGCTTAAAGGGAACTGGGATTTTAGAGAAAAACTGGTTATTTTGCATGTTAAGTTCCTTGATACTCAGGTGCTTAGTAGGGAGGGGCTGAAGTTCATTTATGGTCCAAAGTCCTAGCACACTATTCTTAATTTTTATTAGTATGGTTTGTCACCCGACTCTCTCAGGCCCTTCCCCTAGCTAGCTGCCTTACTCGTAAGCTAACTAAACTCTTTTTTACAGCATGTTATGTCAAAGGTAGTATAGTAAACTTTTACTTGTAGCAATCATGTATTAGACATTAATTCTCCTCTCACTATCTGCAGGCTATGATGTTTAAATATTGAAATCAGTTTCTAATATTACTTGCTATATTAGCCATCATATAATTATGATCAAATAGGCAAAAAGATAGCAAACAAGAGAGAACAGTGAATGCTTGAATCTATAAATATTAAGGATTAGGACTAAGACTTATTATTTCTTTTAGGGAATTATTGCCTGAGAAGATAGGACTTTAAATCAATAAAAATCTTTACTGTTTGCTTCAAGAAATTCTTGGTTTTATTCTTGAAAGCTAATTTATCTGAATAAACAGTTTGCTCATTTGAGCAAATACAAAATGTGCTCACTTGGGTGGAGAGTTTGATTGCCAAACAGTCATTAATGAATACCTTCAGGAAAACACTGCTGGGTCCTTCAGGACTGGCCTACTTTGTCACCTACTTTGCCCAATTACAATAAGTCTGCCCTGTGTTATGAACTGCTGTGTTGCCCTAATATTCATATGTTGAAGCTTTTCTCTCTGCTTCTTGGGTGCCTTGAGGTGAGCTGCTCTCTGCCGTGCCTTTCTGCCACACTGTTTCTGCCTCACCACAGGAATAAAAGCAATGTAGCTGACTGTGGGCTGAAACCTCTCAATGTGTGAGCCAAAATAAACTTTCCTCCTTTAAGCTGTTTTTCTCAGGTTTCTGGACACAGTGATGAAAAGCTAATACAGGGTCCTCACCGGAATCTAAACGTGCTGACACTCTGATCTCAGACTTCCAGCCTCCTGAACTAAGAACAATCAATGTGGTTTATGCTACCCAGTCTATGGTAATTTACTGTAGCTGCCCAAGCTGACCTAAATGCCCAGGTCAGGACATAGGCTCCCTGCTTTTGCTCCCTGTGAGCTGTTGTTCTCACTGACTTTCAGCATGCAGAAAAATCTCACCCTACTGCCTCCACTGTCCACTAGGGTTAGGCTTGGGGTTAGCATTAGGGTTATCCTGGAGTTATCTATCTTAATCTTATTTGAATCCAGTTATGAAGTCTTTTACATTTCTTTTCTGACCTTTTACTCCTTTTCTAAGAAACTACCATATAAACTTATTGCAGTAAGTTTAATAAACTTAGTATTGCTTGATTAGTAGATTATGCCAGTGGTCTTCCTTGGGAGTAAGGAATTAAGAATCTGATGTGAAATCACGTGTAGAATAAGAATGTCCTTAAAATCAAGAGTCAAATGTCTCCAAGCCTTAGAAGATTAATGAAACACTATAAAGTCAACCTGAAACCCTGCCACGGTCACCCAAGTTGTCTCTTAGATTTCAGTGAACGTTTCAGGAACATACGTATTTCTAATAACCTTTGTGTACTTGTCACATCCCATTCAGCAACCACCACCCTTGACTATTCAGCTGGGAGACATTCATTTTTCCTTCCCCTGCTAACTTGATAGGAATCAATCTACACTGCAAATGTTATTGCCCAATTAAAAGCTCACTTTATGAGCTTTTCTTCACAATCCCTGAGGTCTCCTCTCTTCTGATACAGGCCACAACTAATTCCAAATTGACTTATCCGTATCCTGGTGTCCAAATCAAGTTCAAACTGAAGATCTCCTTGAAGTACTGAATTTCCTGTGAGCCCAAAACTCTGCAGATAATTTGAGAAGATAAACCCATCAAGTTCAGATTCATCCATCCAAGCGTCTAATAATGTCTAATAACCAAGCCTGCAGAATGTCCTCTAACAACAGCTAAAACAAATCCGAATAGTGAGTTCAAGGCTAGCCTGAACTGCATAGCAGGATGCTGTCTCACCCCCTCCCAAAGAACCTTTTAAGAGTCTTCATTCTGCATTAGCTTGTTCTCCATTGCCTTTTTGCCTTCTGCCATGTAAAGATGTAGCAAGAAAAACTTTATCAGATGTCAGTGCCTTGATCTTGGATTTTCAAGCCTCCAGATCTGAGAGAATGCCTTTCTGGTTTTTATAAATTACCCAGACTGTTATAGTAGCACAAAATGTACTAAGCCATCCCTCATGCTATGAAAATTTATTCCAGATAATACACATTTTCAGCACAGAGGCTTATCTCTTAAGAAATTCTAACATTCTCCCTTGTCTTTTTTTAAAAAATTGTATGCACCTCTACAAATAGGTGATAGAGAAACTTATCTTTGTTTCCTAAATGCAGCAAAAGGAACCTGTGATGGGATTTCACCATCAGGTAGAGGCTATAATTGGATTTTATCTTGGGTAGAGAATATAACTGAATTTCACCAGGTGCCCATGATTTTTGCCTGAAGAAATGTAACTAAATGGGCCAGAACACCTTCTTTTCCAATTCTATGACAGTAGACTAGCAGAGCCTGAGAGGCACCTCTGTTGTAAGGTGAGGGCCACCCTCTGTTGTCACTTATCCTCAGCTACTGAGGACAAGACCTGGGCTGAGGCGTGTGCTGATGATTAGGTGCCTCTTTTCAGGCAGATGGCTGAAAACTTTAACATTGTGTGCTGTTGATTTGATAAGCAATAAAAACATCAGGACCTTTTGTGCAGTCTCCATTGAAATTCCATGTCCTTTTAATAGAAAGCCTAAGATGCAGTGGTGCTGAGTAGGAAGGAGTTAACGCATGGTATGCATTGTAGGGTCAGAGCTCCACTCAGCCAGTGCAAATGCAACACAGCCATTTCCCAGAAGCCTTTCTCAGTTTTATTGGAACACAAACCCTTCCTGCAACTTTGCATGTAAATACGAATGGTAACTTCCACTTGAGATTTAAAATGTTTCTTCCACCTCTATTGAGAATGATGATTCCATGTGAAGAGAGCCAAGGAAAGGTGCTAGCAAAAGATAAATGGAAAAAATAAAGTAAACAGAAGGGAAAGAAAGAAAATCAGGGGAAGAAAAAATGAAGGAGAGAAAGAAGGAAGAGGAAGGGAAAGAGTGAAGAAAGGAAAGACTCAGATAAAATTTAAAAGCAAATTATAATTATGAAACACTGAATGACACAAAACTAAAATCGGGTTAAGGAGCAGAACTGTATTTGTCAGCAAGAGATCTTTCAAGGCACCAGTAGTTCAAGCTGTTGTAACAGAACACAATCAATTGAGTGCCCTAAATAATCAATTTTATGGTTCTAGAGCCTGAGTAGTCCAAGGTTGAGATGCCAGTGGCTTTGCTGGTGGTGAAGGCTCATTTACTGATGTGCGGATAGCAGCCTTCTTTTTGTGTCCTCACATGGTTGAGGAACGGCAAGAAAGTTCTGGTGTCCCTTTTAACAAGGCCACAAATGTCAGTAATGGGGGTGCACCCTCAGAATTATCTAAATCTATTTCAAGCAAAGGGCTCCATCTCCAAATAATCTCATGTTAGGAATTAAAATTTCAATGTATAAGGAAAACAATATGAATGGAACATGAACATTCCACCCATAGCACTATCGTAGCTAACTCCTCTATCATTATCAAAATTTACTAAAAGGATATGAGAGTTTTCTCTAAGGCTAATTTTACACTAGCAAATTATATGTCTCACACATTTTTATTTTCAAAACAACATAAAGAATGGTCACTACCATTTCTCTAGACATTTTTTCCTTATAATCTTTTAAAATATTTTTTCTTTTAAAAGTTTATTAGTACATGTTTGTGGAACACAATGATTACATTCCTTGTGGAGAGGTGGCACATGCACATAATGCATCTTGTTTGTTTTCATCTCCTTTCTCTTCCCTCCCTCCCCATTCCATCTGTCCCTTGATCTCCTGTTTTTTGGAAAATGTATTCTTTTACTTCAAGTGATTTCAAGTGCCCTGAGTCATAAGTTTCAATATGTCCTCTTTCACATAGGAAGATTTCCAGGACTAATTCTGGTTTGTCATATAGGAGGATGTGGATTTCTTTTATGGTATATAGAGTTATTTTTTCAGGAGCCTAGGAAAAAAATTTAACATTTAATCACAATGGGCTATCAACCAAAGTATATATAAGCCATGAAAGATCTTACTGAGTTTACTTGTATTGCAAATGTTCAAAGAGCTAATAAATAAGGTATTAGTATTTAATGAAAATATTAGTTGTGATATAGTCACTTTGGCTTGCCTGAAGTTTGGGCCAATTTGACTTTGAAATTTAGTAGAAAAAATACTGGATTATGGTATTCATTTTAAATGAAGTACAGAAAGACAAAACAAAAACTATCAATGTTGAAGAGCTCATGTGTGCCTCATGTTTTTCATAGTTTTAACCTCTTTTGTATAAAGAATTAGACACAGCAATGAGAACAGGTTGAGGTCTCCTTCTTCCTTTTATAGTTGTTTCTTGCTCCCTTGACAATCTATTCTTTCCAAGGAGATTGATTCTAGGACCCCGGTGGATACCAGATTCCATGGATGCTCAAGTCCCTTATATAATGGCACAGTAGTTGCGTGGAATCTAGGCACAGCTTCTTCTATATGTTTCATCTTCTGTGAGCCGGCCCTCAAGACAGGTGCTGGGATCTAGAAGATGAGTAAAGCCCATTTACTCCCTTGAGGAGGTGACATTTGATTTGAAGAAATATTGGAATAAGCAGCAAAATGCAACAAAGTGTGGCTCATGCTGTGGAAGTGTTTTCAGAAAATGTGATCATGTCTGAGCTGATTTCTGAATTCAGAATGGTAATTAGATAGATAGAAGGATGTGAGGTCCAGCCATGCATTTCTGCTAAGGATTTATTAATGCTGGGTTCCCAAAATAAGTAAGTAGAATTTCCTAGACACATAGAGGGGGTGTCTCAGTCCATCTCAGGCTCCTGTAAGAAAACCTCATGGCTAGGATGTAAACCACAGAAATTCATGTCTCATCATTCAGAAGACTAGGAAGTTCAAGGAACTTCCTAGTAAAGGAGCTGGCAGATTTGCTGCCTGGTGAGGGCTTCTTTCCTGCTTCATACATGGCACCTCATCTGTGTTCCTGCACACTGGAAAGGGTCAGTTACCTCCCTCCTGCACATTCTAAAGAGACATTAACCCCATTCATGAGGACTCTGTACTCACAACATATTCACTTCCCAAGTCCTACCTTCTAATACCATCTCAACTTGCAGAATTACAAATTCACTACATGGGGTGGTGGAGGAGCAAGCATTTGGATAATGGCAGAAGATAGAACTCATGAAAAGTGTTCTTAGCACAATAGAAGAAAAAAGTTGGTTTAAACTCGGAACTTTTTTTTTTTTAATTCTTAAGAGCCAGAATCATTTACTGCTAAGCCAGGGAGAGTTAAAGTGATTAATTAAAGTCTAACCTGTTCTAGGATGATATGTACCCTTAAAATTTTTCACTTATGAAACTGCTCTTTTATTTTTAGATGTTAATAAAATTTCCAATGGCAATGTCATATTAATAAACATGTATTACCTTTCCAAGATAAAAAAACAATGTTTTAAATTAATACCATATGAAGAACAGGAGATGTAATTCAGTGACAGAGCACTTGCCTAGCACGGTTGAGGCCCTGAATTTGATCTGTAGCATTGCAAAAAAAGTATTTCAGATTTCATATAATTAATATATTTTAATAATTATAATTAAAAAGTCTTCATACTAAGAACCAAGTATTTTACCATTATTTTTAATAAATGAAAGATTTCACATACATGATAACATTTGTTTCAAAGATTATTGTGAGGGTTAAATGAGCCAATACACATCAGTACAGAACTCAAATATTATTTATTAGGTTGCAGCATTGTAAGTTTTGCAGTAGTAATAAAAATGTTACTTGACTTATTTCAGCAATATTGATTTAGTTAAAATATTTCAGTACCTAGACTGCTTCCCATAGTTTCCACTGAATATCACCAATTGGACAGGTAAAATGGTAGATTTCTTAATCTGATATTAATTAACTGTGAAAGATTTTCAAGAAACAGCTTTATGAACAAAGTGTTGATGTAATCCTTAGAATTGAGCCTGAATTTTGTGAATTCAGACCTCCAAATCTGTGAGTTTCATATCTGAGTATTCAACTAAACTTAGGTTGAAAATATTTGAAAAAAAGTACATCTGTACTGAACATATTCACACTTCTTCTTGTCATTATTTTTGAACAATACAATATAACAAATATTTGTGAGGCATTTACGTTTTGGTAGATACTATAAGTAATCTAGGGAGGAATTCAAATATGTGAAAGGGTGTGGTTTGGTTACATGCAAATATTATTTTACACAAGGGCATATCCACAGGGGTCCTGGAAAAATTTACCTTAGATACTGAGGTCTCAATGCCTTGCTTGGTCACTCTCACAGCTGTTACTTCTATTACAATCTTAGGAAATGTACTACTTTATTGATATATGTGTATCCGTATACCAGATCATGGACACTCCTCTGAAGTTGATTCTGTGTGTTGGTGAGAGATAGGAGCTTGGAATGTGGAGATGTGAAGTGAGATTTCACAAAATTTGACCATGAAAAAGAAATATTGACATTATTGAAATATTGAAAATATTAAAATATTGAAATATTACTCTGAAGAAACCACCAGTTTCAAATGAAAATATTTTATTTCATAGCCATGAACAGTTTTGAAGATGTCTTAGTAATATTTGGAAAATTTGAAATAGTCATTTAATGTCCTTCCTACCTGTTTTTGCCTATTTATAGGGCATTATTAGATTTTTCATGGCTTACCCTTGGCCTTTCTGTAGAAAATAGTTTTTTTCTTTCCCCTCTTCAGATAGCATTACCTACATTTAAAACTTTGGTGCAAATTAGTCAGTGTTTAGTACAATTTTTCACTGGAAGTCAATGAACTTAATTAAAAACTTCCATCAGAGAGGTTGCGAGTCATGCAGAACACACCAAATCAGCCTGCGCCCCAGCAGCAATCTACTGGACACCACCCCAGCTCCTCTGTACAGCTACCTGGTTCCACACTACAAAGATGCAGAGGACACTGGACCACCAGACTGGGTCCTGCCGCTCCTGGCCCAGAGGTAGGGGTTTCTGAGCCACTGTTCCACTGCTCCTGGTTCAGAGGAAGGGGCTTCCCAGCCACCATCCCTCCCGCTACTCCCAGCCCAGAGGAAAGGGCATTTGGGCCACCTTCTGTCCCGCTGCTCCCGGCACAGTGGAAGGGGCTCCCAGGCCAAATCCCTCCCACAGCTCCCGGCCCAGAGGTAGGAGCTTCTAAGCCACTGTCCCAACCGAAAAGGAGAACTATAGGCCAATCTCACTAATGAACATAGATGCAAAAATCCTTAATAAGATAATGGCAAACAGAATGCAGAAGATCATCAAGAA
>NW_004624776.1:14756364-14788102 GCF_000247695.1 Heterocephalus glaber
TATAAAGAACTTTAAAAAATCAGACCTCCCAAATTTAAAGACCCAATCCAAAAATGGGCATCTGAAATGAACAGACATTTCTCAGACAAAGAAATAGAAAGAGCAATAAACAGATGAAAGAGTGTCATAGCTAAATCCTGGAAACAACCCAAATGGCCATCAACTGATGAATGGATAAACAGATGTGCTGTTTTTTTAATACAATGGAGCACTACTCAGTCATAAAGAAAGATAAACTTGAGCCATTTATGGCTAAATAGATGCAATTTGAGACTATACTCTCAAGTGAAAAACAATCAGACAGATATGTGTAAATATCACATTGTCTCTCTAGTGTGAGAAACTGAAAGGGTAAATAAAGACCAAAATGTATAGTAGATAATATGAAATAGAAAGAAACTGTTCAAAAGGAAAGCAAATTATGAACGTGTGGGTGTGGGAATCAATAAAAGAAGGAAAAAATGGAAATAAACCTTTTGTAAATGAGGGGGAAAGGGGAGGTTGAAGGGAGGGAAGAGGAATCAAGAAAAAGTAGTCAAGCTATAGCATGTACAGGTACAAACCCCTTTGATGAATGTGATTCTTATGTATATGAAAATTGTACCAATAAAATTTATTAACTTTTTAAAAAGGTGCCTTGAGCTTCACACTGGTCCATGAGATACTAGAGCATCCCAGGAATTGTTACTATTCTGTCCCTGGCTGGTGTGAGAATCAAAATGGGAGATATCTAATAATAATCAAATAATAAGTTTACTCTTAAGCCAATTTTAACAACAGATAATAGCAGATTAATACTGCTCAGAAGTGGGACAAAATGCTATCTTTAAAATCTACCCATATGAGGGATTAGGGTTAGAAAATTTATATGCCAGTTTCTAAGAGCCATTAACTAAAGGATGTTCCTAGAAGAAGTTAATTTCTAATCATTGATGGCCTTCAACATACAAGGCTTTCTATAGTTCAAGGATAAAGGACACATCATGGAAAAACTTTCTGACACTGGCAGTTGAATATCAACAAGAGCACATTAAAGGTTTTGAAGGATAAGAATTGCATTAATCTCATGTATTACAAACAGAAAAAAACAGAAAAGGAAGAAAAAGATGAGGGAAAACATAGCAAAACATTAAAAAATTTCAAACATGTTGAAATATTGTAATATAAATGAAATTCGAATTTTAAAAAGGACAAGGAGAATAGGCAGAAACAATATTTGAAAAGATAATGGCTGAGAATTCCCAAGGTTGAAAAGTGATATCAAGCGACAGACTTAAGAATTATGTGAATGTTAATGAAGATAGATAGTAAACTGTATGTAGAGAACATCATAGTAACAGAGGTGGAAACCATGATAAATATAAAATCTTAAAAAACAATTAAAGAGAAAGAGATACAGTGTCTTTAGAGACAGAAAATAGAACGCCTTGGTGCTGACATTGCAACCAAAACAATGAAAGCCAGAAAGCAATAGCCTTTTATTGCTGGGACAAAATAATTGAAACAACTAACTAAAAGCAAGAATGGTTTATTTTGAAGTCAGTGATAACATTTTATTTTATGCACATCATTTTGTGAATTTGAGGCTCATAGAAGGGTCCAAGAAAAGTGAAAGCATGATTTTAATGCACCAGAGGATCTAGGAAATGGGAACAGAAGTAACCTAACTCAAAGGATCTTTTACAAATATAAAAATAATTAATTTGAAAGTCTATTTGTGCATAAATTACCACAATACTATGAATGATTATGATTTAGAGTAGAGACATGAGGATGAAATTAGAATTTTATTTTCACTGAATGAAATTATGGACTTTCTTACTCATTGCTGAACTTTTTCTTTTCAACTGCAGTCACTCCATCAGCATAAGTGCTCTCAGGTAAAAGTCTCATATTTAGGGATGGAACTATTTCATGCAAGTTTTTTTCAGCCAAATTCATTATTCAGATACAATTTAACAAATTCAAGTTTAGTTTGGGCCTTCTTTTAGCTGAGGATTTTATTGCTGCTGTTTGGAATGTCACATAGTCTTGGAAGTAATAAAGAAGGCAATCTTTACATTGGCCAATTCTGAGCAAGGGGAAATACAAGGCTGAACTAGCAACACAGGTAATTTTATAATGTCTGGATTAGTGGAGGGTGTGGACACTATCAGAAATATACTAATTAGAATGTAGGAAGGAGAATACTCATTAACTAGCACATACATGTCAGTCCAAAACTCATTCGTCGTATTGAATGTTTTTTCCCAGATTTATACCAGAAATTGACATTTTTCTCAAAATACTGTTATCAAGTCTTTAATTTCACCTGAAATGAATGTATGCTCAAAGAAATCAATGTAATTCATCCTAATTTTACTGTATCCTGTATCTTTAATTAACACCTACAATTTTGTAAATAATGTTTTGCAGACAGAAGCAAGTATTTCCTTTCAGTATTTCAAAGCTGGACTACTTGAGTCAAGGCAAATACTAAGGTCAGTGCTATTTGATATTTGCAGAAAATGGATGGCTCTTGGGATATTTAAGGCAGGTCTGATAGTGGCAGAAACAAGGTCAGGTTGAGAGCCAAGCCAGTGATAGGGAGAAGGATATGTCAGCCCAGGGCCATTCACTATTGCCAGATTTTGTTTCACCCTTAAAGGAGAAAATAATGGATGTTTTGACACCCCACTTTGTGTAAATATGAGCATATTAAAGCAAAAATGTCCAACAGAATCAAAATATAAGTGGATAGTGAATGTAAGTCAACCCCTTGACAGAGTAAATATTGAATGAAATGGCAAACAAATTTAGCTTCCAAAAACAGCTGTTGTTGATGAAGATTTGACAAAATGTAGGCCCTTATTTTGTTTTTCTTTATCAATAGTTTTAAGAGGATTGAATCCTTTGACTCATGGGGAAATCTATGCTAATAATAACAAATATAGGTAGGTTTTTATGCACAAAGTTCTTAATCATGATAATATTTTTAAAGGTTAAAAATAGAGAAGTCATTAAAGATTGGCTAAATACATTCATTTGGGTCAATATAATGGAACATTACTAGCAGTTAAATCTGATGTTTTAAAATAATAAAGGGAAAATCCTAAAGTTTTATATCTATATCTACCTATTATATATATATGAGATATGTGGATGAAGAAACAACTGAAAAACATATAAAATATTTAGTATTAAAAATTTTCATTCAATACTATTCTGTATTTCTCAGAATTTTTAAGTCAAGTATATATCTTTATTTTTGTAATTTAAATGAATGTAATCCAATAAGTTTTTGGAGGAAACCTAGCCATTTTGTACCTGTTGGAATTTCCCCTGTCATCTATGTGTTTGCTCAAGCTCAAGGTGTCGCATGGATGCCTTGAATGTGTGTCTGAGAAAGGAAACAAGAACGCTCTGAGGAAATGAGGGGATGGTCTTTGTTGAAGAAGGGGGCAGAAGAACACAGCTGATTAATTGTAGTGCCCTCCCAGAAATACTAGCAGGCTGTAGAGCCTGGAGAGATGGTCCCTCCGTCCCCAGACTGATCAGGGCTACTTCGCTGTGCTGCGTCAGTGAGCTCTTGCTGCAAATGTGGACCTTCTATAATAAAGATATTCCTACCTGGAAGATAGCCATGATCAAAGTCAGATTTTCTTTTAACCAATTTCACTTAACATCTCAAAGAATAAAACAACCATGGGTGAGGCTCCATACTTGGGAAATACAGTTTGAGCTGATATGTGTTATTCATCCACAGCTTAATTAAAGCGTGAACTGATATCAGACAAAAGTCAACAGAGTTCAGGTTAATTCATTTGATGGATCATCATGACTTGTTAACATTACTTCTGCAGAATTAAAAAAATGTCAAAGAATTAGCACAAAGAACCTTTCTGCCACTTACTGTAGAGTTCACGTTATGTATTCATTATCCATTTTTACACAGACTGTATCTTGAAGCAGTTTTACTACAGTGAGTCATATATTAAACTGCAAAAATTACCAGATGGACATGTTCATACAAGCAAATTATCCATTAGTCTGGTGAGGAGCAGAAGTAAAATGAGATCAGTAAGATCCTAGAGAGGACAGTAGGCTCTTTCTTTTTTGCTTTATCAGATTACCTATTAATGTTCATTTACATAAAATAGCTTAAAGATCTTTTTTTTTTTAACCTATGGATTTACATCTTTTGTCTCATAAAAATGTCTGAAACTTACTGTTTTTTTCTGTCTTCAAATTCACATTTTAGATTCCAGGATACTTTTTACCATCCTTAGTTATATTGGCTTTACACAGGTGTACTGTTATCTTATGCATTGACCTTGCTGTGTGTGTGTGTGTGTGTGTGTGTGTGTGTGTGTGCATGCCAAGGTGCATGTTTGTTTGGCTTAGTTTTGCTATCTATGAAATGAAGCCTTTTTGATCAGGGGCTACTCAAATTTGAATTAAGGAGTTTTACACAATGACAAACTATTGTGCATCTATTATGAGTAGCCAAGGACCTGAACAACAGTAGCAAGATGAGAAGGGAAAGGGTTGTGGGGGAAGGCATTGGACCAGAATGTAGGGAACTTGGTGCTCAAAGGGCCTTTTGAGAGCCACAGTTGAACTATACGTTCTCTGATTTGCCTTCTCTGTCCAACATCCTATGTAGAAGAAGAGGAGAAGGCAGGGAAGAGGAGGTGGAGGAGAAAGAGGGAAGGGGAAATGAGAGGAAAAGGGGAGGAGGAAGAGTGGAGTGGGAAGGATAGGTGGAGAGAAGAAAAGAAGGAAGTAAAAGAAAAGACAAAAGAAAAAATACCCTGGAAAGACAACTTTCTTGTTGTAGTAAGTGTGACACTAACATTGAGAAAGAATAATAAGAACAGAAATGGCTCTCCAAAGATGATTACTTGGAAAGCATCTATGTAGACTCTGTTCCTGTCTCCTAGGGAGTTTGGGTCTTTGAAAAGATCATGAATCTTTATGATCAACTGCTCTTGTTACTTTCTTTTCCCTGTTCTTTCAGTAAGACAAGAAAATGAGGCCCCTAACTACAGAAGCCATTCAGGTGGAAAATAATTACATGATCTTATCTAAATCTGACAGCCCCTTTTATATACTACCAGACTACTGCTCCTGGGTTTTGAGATTATTTGTCCTTATGTATCTGCTCAAGTTTTATTTAACACTTTGTCAACTTTTAATACCAAAATGAATGATGAAAATAATTAAACTAACACATTTAAAGGAAAGTAGTTTACACATGTCTTTGTAAAATTGTGAGGTAATCATTACTAGATTTATTGCAGATTATCTACCATCTGCATCATCGAACAAAATAATGGCAAACAACACAGTCTGGAAAGAAAATCAATAGACTGGGAAGGCACTATAAATTTAGAGATTACAGAGAAAATGACAGAAACAAGATCATATTGAGAGTTATACTTTAAAACTCACAGCAGAATTAAGAGACAAAACATGCACACAGAATTCAGATGCATGCTCTTTACAACAAACTTAAAACATAATAATGCAGAAAATAGAAGCAGTCACCAAACAAATGATGTTAAAGAAATCAGGAATAGTAACATTAACAACAGATGAAGGAATGTAGGGAATCCAGTATTCACTGGCAAAAAGAATCAATTGTCATTTAAAAACACATAAAGGAAAGAAAGCCAGTTTTCCAGATGTATAATCCATCCGGAAACACAAAAAGTATAAAACTTCTAAATTCCATTTAATGAAATTATCTAATTAGTGTTACAAAAATAGGTGAAAAAGTCACTGAGAAAGTAGTGGGCAATATTACCTATAAATAAAAAATTGTTTAAGAAACAGTAAAAAATTTTACCACAGTAAGAGTCTATTCTGAGAATGTAAAAATACTTAAGTGGACAATGGAAGGAAGGAGTTGAGAAATGAAGATTAAAACACAATTAAAAAATAATAATGTTGAAAGTAACATTTGAATCCAAAGTAAGTGGGTGGATGGGGATGTAGCTTAGAGGTAAGGCACTTAGCTTAGGCAACTTTCAAGTGTGAGGCCCTGGGTTTGATGCCCAGCATACAAATAAAAAAGATAAATTAAAGTTTAAAAATCAGTGTAAGCAGGGTTAGAGCTGACCATGCAGCTGCTGATACTGACCCTAGCCACTGAAGGTGAATTTAATGACAGAAACAAGGGGAATAGTTATGATGAAAGCGTGAAAAATGTTCTTTCCCCATTCTTTCAGTAAGACAAGAAAAAGTGACAATTGGCAAAAAAAAAAATGTCATATTGAAGATCTCTCAGAAATATGGCATAATAAAAAGTGGAAAGGATGAGACGTGGCAAGCTTATCCAAAGTTTGGAAAGAAAGTGACACTTAGCTCAGGCACAGAGGAGGTAAGCATCTCACAGTGAAATTTGCCTGACGGGCAGGAGGAGAAGGGGCATTGTTCAAACTTCTGCTCCTAGGTTTCTTACAACAGAATGAGTCACTTTCATCTTCCAGGTTTCTATACTATACCGAATGTTTGCTTAACTCATGTGTAACAGTAACTGACAGAGTTTTTCCAGCATACCCAAAGAGTTTTTAAAGGCTATGGAAGAATCATAACTTTTTCTTTACTTTTTGGGTCAGTTTATAGTTTCTGCATGCATTATGATTTTTATAACATGCAGAGTGAGGACAGTGTTCCCACATTCACACCAATCATTCAGTGGGAAACACTGAACCTATCTAAATACCTTCTGCCTTCAGTAAACTTAGCACACATTCCCAAGAAGTTACAGGGGAAAAAACCCTGTAGTCTGAGAAGACACATTATAACATGAAGAAGAATATTTCAATTTTAAATCTAATAACATCTTTAGCAAATTCTAAAGGGCTATTTTAAAATTAGGGACAAATTTTATTTAATGTGGGAGTAAATAAGAGAAAATGATCACTTTTAAGGGTTATTTGATGACTGCTTATTAGAAAATCTATTAGAACCTACTGAAAATTCATAGAAAACATTATATGTCAATTTCCGAATATATGCATAAAGACAATAATTTTTGTCTATTAGTAATAAGCAGGTTGAATCTCTTATTGGAATAAAGTATACTATTTGCTACAGTAAAATTCCTGATCTAGGAATCTGGGAACAAAGATAGACAAAATATTTAAGACCTTTAAATATTAAAAAATTGCTGCTAAGATAAAAGGGGATGAATGCCAATATGCCTTTACTCTAATACAATTGTTAAATTTAAACATCCACTGTATTTTTATCACTTCTTATAGATAAGGGAAGAGTGTGTAATTAAGTTAGTATAATGGTAAAAAGAAATGTGTTTGGGAATTTTGGATTGGACAAGTTGTTCTTTAAGTCTTTATTCCCACTTCTCATTGACTTCTACACATAGTGAGTTTATTTGCTTTATTATTGTGGTTTTATTTAATAAGTAAATGATATACTGCACATAGATTTCATAGTACTACAGATGATTTCATTGTAAAAAGAAATTGACCAAGGGTCAGCAAGGAACTGAGATAACTCAGCAAGTGTGTTTTACCCAGTTCTTGCAATATTCCTGTAGCCAAGGTAATGAAATATTCATGTGCTTTCTACTTCATGGTATTCTATAAGGCTGCGGCAGTGTGTCAGGATGCACCAGGCTGTCAGTATTATTTAAAGTTCATAATGTGACCTTCATTCTCGGTCTGGGGCTTTCTCATGGCTGATCATGCAACCATGTGATCACCCATGATCCCAAGCTCAGTGGGCTTCCCCAAGTGGAGACATGTGTGGCACATCTTTTCTGTTTGCCACGAGGCAACACAGCACATCCAGGCAGCCCTTTCATGTGGAGTTGTATGATCTTTCCAGGGAGTCACCAAATTAATGAGGGGTCTAAGTACTTAATCCCCTCAAAATACTCCCCTACCTTGAACGCACATATCTCATCATTTTTGTCACTTTCTGAAGCAGTTCTAGAAGTCTTCTTTCATGAGTCTCTTGATGAAATGTAATTAAAATATATAACGAATACTGTTGCCAAGTGCCATCCCATGGAGAGGTGGGCTCATTAAGACATTACAGTGTGTCCTCACCAACTTTATTCACAGGATGTAGCACTGTGTGACTTCTGGCACGTTCTCAAAGTCAAAATTATGACGAAAGGTAAAAGTTTGAAGTAATTCAGAACATCAAGGCAGCCACAATAGCACAATTGAAGACACTCAGGAAAGAGGAGTTTCAGAACTGCTTTGGAAATTGGCAAGAATAAGATTAGTATGCTTGAAGTGAGAGGGAAGTACTTTGAAGGGGGTTAATGACAATGTATGTTTCACTGTAATATATTTTTTATTTAAACAGATACAATATTTTTGCCACACCTCTTTTACATCTACAAGTACTTGAAGATAAACTTCTATAGGCATATTTATTACAGTGATTAATTGCTCATTAGCTACATCTCATTCTTCTTCAAGTGAATCAGTCCCCACTGTTTCCTCAACCTGAAGAAGCTTTCTCAATTTCTTAGTACATTTGATCAAAATGAGTAATATTAAATGAAATATTTATATCAATAGCCAAATTTTACCTATAATACAAGTATGTATCGATATTATGCTATTCTTTTGTTTTGTTAGAAAACAATTGAATAAGAATTACAATATTCTTAAAATCATGTCAGTAGAACCTAACTTTTACTATATGCCAGATATTATTATGAGCTAGGATTATCACTAGTACCCATGATTCTATTATTTCCAGTCTAACTGGAACAAAACCATTTGCCTTCACTCAATCAGACTGTTTGCACAAATACAGGTCTTGTTGTGGTTTACATCTAAAAGTCCCCCCAAATTTTCATTGTTGGAAGTGTGACCTGGGAACAACTGGGGAGGACATATTCTTGTTCCTGGCTTCTCCCTTCTTTATCTGCTTTTTGGCTATCCTGAGGTGATCAGATTTCCTCCACCTTGCCATTTCTACCTTGGAACCATCCTGCCATGCACTGTGCTCTCTAAAACTATAAGTCAAATTAAACCCCTCTTCCTTTAAATTGTGAGTGTTGGGTGTTGTATCCCTGCAATGGAAAATGACTTCAGGTCCCATCTAATTTTATGCAACAGAAGCTTTCTTGATTCCACAAGAAGTACATGTGTCATTTATTGTGGTCTCTATACAGTATATCATATCTTGATCTCTTCTTGTTGTGAAAGCATTTAGGGAATATTGATGTAAGTTACATTCACCCCAAGAAGATTCCCATAAGTTCAGTAAACCACATATACTCCAGAAATGTACTTCTGGAGTTTTCCACTAAAAATGGAAAGTCATTGTCCCATGAGTAATTTGGCCCCCATTTCGAGAATGATGGTCAAAAGACTTTCCTGGATTAGGTTGCATGCTGTTTTTGAAGACTGGGTTTTACTGTTTTCTAACATGATAGATGGAGTCTATGTGACTCTATTACATCATTATTATCTTTCCAGATACATTGTCATCTTTGCCTTCTGAAAATTTCTGTCAATTTGTCTACTTCAGTTATCTTTTTCCTTTTATCTATTTCAGCTATTTTATCCTTTTCTTTCACTTTACATGAAATGAAAACACAGCTTGTGCTCTTGTGCCTGCAGCCACACCTGTTAAACAGGGATCTATTTTTTATTGGCCGATGTAGTTTCATCTGCCACACACTCATCATTTACAGAAGTTGATGCTACAAATGCTAATTGAGTTCCATTTGCCTGAGAATACATATTGTACCCCAAATTGCTAGGCCCTCCATGCTAACCTCAAATACACAGTGATCACTTCTAAATGTAATTCACTTTGAATTTTCCACATGCTTCTCCTAACTTCCACTCTTACAATAGGGTCCTCTCCAGTTGGGATATGAGGCCAACATATGAGTCTAATGCTTTACTGGCATCTGAGATCATTGATTCTTTTAATCTTGTGTTTTATCTTTTCAGCCACAAGGGCAAAGCTCTAAGTATGGCTGCAACTGTTTTTCCCCTATATTCAGATACCTGCCTCAGCATTTGATCATCAAAATGAATGCCACAGTGATCGATCTGTTTGATATTATAAGCTGTGCCTCATAGCTATTCAAGAGGCAGGAATTCTCAGAGTTTCCTCCTCGTTTGCAGTCTGCATTAGTGAACGTATCCTGTCAAATAAGAACCAAAACAAAAAATTCCACTTAGTTATCAGGAATGGTTCTGGTCTTCATAGTTACTTGGGACCCATGTGTTCCCTGCAGAGATGCCACTGAGGTTTGCTGGTTGCCTTTCTACATAGTAAAGTTTCCAGAAATGGAGGCAACTTTGCCAAACATTGCTTCATCTGTCTGAGCATCTTGACTTTAAACTGAGAGGGAATAATAGTTTCTGCTCTCAGAATCTCCCAGGGCACCAAGGTAGAGAAAGATATTCCCTTTCATATTATCAACATAGACAATCTTTGCCTTCATCTATTATCTTTTTAAAAAAAATGTCATTGATTTTGACCCCCAATTTTCCCCCTCTGTCAAGAACACCAGGTGCAGCTATTATGCACCAAATCATTGGAAGCTCATTGCATCCCTTTCAGTCCATTTGTATGAAGTAAGTTTCACAGGTACAAAATTAGAGCATAGTCATGTCCACTAGGCAACACAGCCAAGCCCAGCTTACATCTTCATTTTGTCAGATGATGAGGAGGGGTTTGGCAAAGACCATGCTGCCTGAGTGCTCCCTGTGCCTGTCTGTACTGAAGACTTTCCATACTCTGAGGCCCGGCTTTTGTACTGAGTCCCGATTAATGGACTTCAAGGAAAAGGGCTCAAATTGTCCTCTAGCATCAACCAGTCAAGACCCTGATATAGCTCTGACAATTCTCTCTTCTTCTGCCTTGGAAACCTTAGAAGCCACACATGTACAAATGTAAGACTCGTGATGTAAAAGAAACTTAAAACTCTGTGAAAGAGGTGGAAACTTTAGGAGATTGGTAATATGAAACCATTTGGAGGAAAGTTATGACACAATGCAACTTTTTAGCATCATCACAGTTTTCCAAGAATATTCTGTAAGGAATGTTTAGGTGGCAATGGGTAAACTAAGCCAAGTCTCTCCTGGGGACCTAAGCAACTGTTGATGTCTTTGTGGGGATGGAACAAAATAATATGAAGTCTACATACACTGATCTTGAATCCTAAGTTTTGAGAGAGTCAGTATTACATTAATAAATTAAAAAAGTGAGGATCAGAGAAGTTAAGTAACCTTCCAAAGAAACACAGGATTTGAACATGAGACTGGAAGATCACAGAGCCCAAGATCTTAATTACTGTATCCTGTTGACTCAGTACAATAAATACTTAGTACACAAAATAAGCAAAATTTGCTTTTATAAAGGTAAAATTCATGCAACATATACTGAATCATTTTGAAATGCAAGATTTGCATTAAGTCTTGTAATGCATTCATGGTGTTATACATGAATTCTTCTCTCTAGTCACAGTACTGTTACTTCATTCCATAAGAACATCCCATATCCATTAAATAACTACTACCCCTTATCACCTTCATGACCCCTGGCAACAAGTCTTCTGCTTTAATTTTCTAGTATTTCATTATACTGGATATTTCATATAAAAGTAATTATATAATATTGTGGTCTTTTATGTCTGGCATTTTCACTTACTGTAGTATTTTCAATGATCATCAAAGTGGGAGCACATATTAGCACTTAATTCCTTTTTGTGACTGAATAATATTCTGGTGCATATCTATACTACAATTTGTTTGTCCAGACATTTATGGATGGACATTGGGTTTTTTCCATCCTTGACTATTGTAAATAGTGACGCTATTAATATTCCCATTCAAATATTTGTTTAAGTATTTGTTTTCATTTCTGTTAAATATATACCAAGGAATGAAATTCTGGGTTATAATGTAATTCTAGGTAACTTTTTAAGTAAGTCACCCAAATATTTTTCACAGCAACTACAACATTTTATGTACTCAAAGGCAATGCTTGAAGGTTCTAATTTCGCTACATCTTGGACATTACTTTCCATTATAAAAATTATCACCATATCACATCATATTAATTTTACTGGTTATAAAATGGTATTTTTCTTATGATCTTGATTTACATTTCTTTAATGACCATCTCTTCACGTGCTTGCTGGCCCTTTGTACAGAATTAGAGAAATGTCTGCTGATGCCCTTTGCTTTAAATTGGGTGGCTTATCTTTTGGTTGCAGAGATGTAAGCATTCTTTTTGTATTCTGGCTCCATAGCCTGTGATATATGTGATTTCTGTGTATTTTCTTCCTTTGTGTAGGTTGTTTCTTTACATTCTTGAGAATGTCTTTTGATGCATAAAACTTTTAAAATTTTGATAATGTGGCATCATCTATTATTTTGTTACTTGGGCTTTTGCATCAAATCTAAAACCCCATTGCCAAGTCTGATATTTTTGAGAACTACCTACACATTTTCTTTTAACGATGTTACCATTTTAGGTCTTTAACTTGGGTCATTGATCCATTTTGAGCATTTCGGCATGTGAGGCTAGTTGGAGTCCAACCTCATTCTTATGTCTATTTATATCCAGTAGTCCCGGTGTGATTTCTTGAAAAGACTATTATTGCTGTAATGAATGACCTTAATACTTTTACTGAAATAAATTGGATGTAGATATTTAGGGTGGTTTCCGGATTCCTAATTCTATTTCATTGATCTTCATGTTCATCCTTATACCAATATGACATTGTTTGGATTATTTTAGTTTAAAAGTGGAAAATGTGAGTCCTCCAAATGTATTTTTGTTTTCCATTATTGTTCTAGGCCCCTGACATTTCCATATAAATTTGAAAATCTTTTCTATTTCAGTAAAAAATGCCACTGGCATTTTGATTGCTATTACACTTAACCTATAGGTGGGGGAATATTGTTATCTTAACACATTGTCTTCTATGACATGAAAACACTAGCTTTCTATTTTCTGTATCTTTAATTTCTTTCAGCAGTATTAGGGACTGAACCTGGGACCTTTGCACTGAGATACACTCCTAGCATTCCCCACTCTTTTGTTTTGAGGCAAGGTCTTACTAAGTTGTCCAGGCTGCTTTCAAACTTGTGATCTTTCTCCTCAACCTCTCAGAGAACTGGGATTGCAAGAATGAGCCACATGGCCTAGCTTTCTTTCAGCAATGTTTTGTGGTTTTCACAGTACATTTTCACTTCCTTGGTTTCAATAGTTTCACTTTCTTGGTTAAATATTTTTCTAACTATTTGATACCTTTTGATGCTATTATAAATGGGATTTTTTCCTTACTTTAGACTATTTATTATTAGTGTATAGAAATGCAACTAATGTTTGAGGGCTGATTTTGTACCTTGTAACTTTATTGAATGTGTTCATTAGATCTAGCAGTTTTGTTGTGGAAACACTGATGTATATAGATAAATCATGTCATTTACAAATAGAGATATTTTACTTCATCTTTGCCATTTTGAATTTTTATTAGTTTTTCTTTCTTAGTTGCTCTAATTAATACTTCCAGTACAAAGTTCAATAACAGTGGGGACAAACTGGTATCCTTGTTTTGCTCCCAAATCAGGAGAAAGGCTTTTAGACTTCCACCATTGAGTGATACTGATTTGAGTTGATTCTCCCATTGAATGACCTGGTTTCTAAGATTTCTTTCAATTATCTCTTCACATGGGATATTGTTTTCCATCTTTTTTCTTTTAACTTATTTGTGCCTTTGGGTCAAAGTGAGTCTCTCGTTGACAATGTACAGATACATTATGTATTAATGTATGTATGTGTGTATGTGAGTTTTAAAACTTATTTTGCTAATGTCTCTTTTCATTGGTGAGTTTAAACCATTTACAGGTAAAGTGATGACTGAAAGTGAAGAATTTATTTCTGCTGTTTTTGCTATTTGTATTCTATATTTCTTATATCTTTTGTTCCTCAGTTTCTCCCATACTGCTTTCCTTTGTGTTTCATTGATTATTTTCTAGTGTTCCATTTGACTTCCTATTTTTTTCGTTTTTGTAAACTTACTTTGTTAGTAATCATCATTGGGATTGCAGCTAACATCATGATTTATAACAATATGGTTTTAATTAATACCAACTTAGCTTCAGTAACATATATTTCACTGTGCTCCTATTGAGCTTCATAATCCCCCTTACATTTTATTATTATCACAAAGTACATATGCATGCATTGTGCACCTGTCACTATACATTTATAGTGATTATTTTATCCAATTCAGCTAACTTTAGCAGGGATTGGACAGCCATCCCCAAGTAGGCAGATTTAGGGACAGGGGATGTTGGATGATAGCTTCTATGCAAAACATTGAAATTCACTGCAATTTATCATTATCTTTCTTCCTTTTCCTATATGTATCCTGTTTATTTCTTTCTCTTGCCTTATCGTTCTGGCTAATGTTTTGAGTTACTATATTGAACAGGAAAGATGATAGTGGACATCCTTATCTTGTTCCTGGTTACAGAAAGAAAACTTTCAGTTTTTCCCCAATTAATATGATTTTGGTGGTAGGTTTGACATAGATGGCTTTTATTAGATTGAGGTAAGGTCTTTCTATATCTATTTTCTTCAGGGTTGTTTTTTAAAATCATGAATGGATGTTGCATTTTGTCAGAGGCCTTTTCTGAGTCTATTCAGATGATGCCATAATTCTTCTTCTTTTCATGGAATGTATTACATTTATTGATTTATATATGTTGAACCATACATACATCCCTGGGAGGAAGCCTACTAGGTCATGATGGATGATCTTTTTGATGATTTGTTGTATTTTGTTTGCCAGTATCTTATCGAGGAGTTTTGCATCTACATTTGTTAAAGAGATTGGCCTATAGTTTTTTAGCTAAATATTTGTCTGGAATCAGGGTAAGGTTAGCTTCCAGGAATGAGTTTGGAAGTACTCTTTCCCCTTCAAAATCATTACAGAGTTTGAGAAGTACATTGATCTTCCCTGAAGATTAGCAATGACTCTATCCAGGATTTTCTTACTGGTAAGTTTTATTTTTTTTATGACTGCTTCAGTTTCATTGTCTGTCATTGGGTTCATCAGGGTTTATGTCTCTTCTTGGATCAGTTTTGGTAATCCATATGTATCTAAGAATCTAGCAATTTCTTCTGGATTCTCCAATTTATTGGAGTACAGTTTTTCAAAATAGCTACTAATAATCTTTTGGATTTCAAATAAGTTTGTTTCTGTTATTATTTCATCTTTTTCATTTCTGTGATGATTTGGGTCATTTCTTTTCTTGTTTTGGTAAGACTGCCTAAGGGTTCATCTATTTTTTTATTGAGAAGAAAAAGTAGCTTTCTAAGGGACAGAATCCCACTTGGAAATGTGAATGAAAGCTTGACAATATGATTCACTCTACAATAGAAGTTCCCTAATGTGTATTCTAGTGAGTGGGAGAAAGGAAATTCTGGAAATGTTTCATATCAGAAAAGTCTGGTAAGAGGAGGAAACTTTCAGAAGACTTTATTGTGGCTCTTCAAAATTTGAGGAGTAAAAAACAAGGCACTGTGGCAGAGGCTCAAAATGAATAATAATACTAATTCACCTTTAGTGAATATCAACCATGCTCCATCTCTCTTTCAAGCATTTAAGACATTTTCTTTCAAATCTTAGACTCTTATTCCAAACAAGGAAAATTGTTTTTATTTCCCTTATGTGTAGACAAATTCTGAAGTGGTCTCTGAGATTCCTGCTTTCTGGTTCCCATGCCCTGTGAGTGAGGCCTGTAACTATAAGATATCACTCCTATGATTATATCATATTCTATAGTAAAAAGAATTTTGCAGATAATTAAGGTCTTAACCAGTTGATTTTGAATTAAAAATTCAAATCAAAGGAAAAATTATTCTGGGTGCACATGACCCAATCAGGTGAAGATGTATTAGAGACCAGATACAGCAGCAAAGATTTTTGGGTTGTCTGTGAAAAAAAAAATCAAATATCTATTTTGTGAGAGGACCCTAAGTGGGTCCTCAGAGAGCAGCCATTGACCTCAGTCAGAGTGCCCCAGAGAAATAATGACTTCCAATGACCAGAAAACATGAAAGAGGACCTGAAGTTTCCAATGAGAGCACAGCCCCAGCCAACTTTTCATTTTCAGCCTAGTGAGATGCTGAGCAGGAAAAAGAGCCAACTCCTGGACCATGGAAATCATAAGACAGTAAGTTTATGTTGTTTCAAGCTACTAAATGTGTGGCCATTGTCCCAGAGTGACAGAATACTTACACACTTTTGTCAAAATCCACTCTATTCTGTAGAGACAACAGGACACAGATGGACTCGCTGAATGCAACTAGAAAGTGAGGAAGTGACCCAGTTACAGAAACTCAAGTACAAGCTTAGAGTCAGCCCAGGAATAAGGTTACCTTGAATCTTAACTAGTAATTCTGCTGAGGCTTTACACCTATACTCTTTCTAGTAATAGTCTCCAGATTTTAGATGAGGTCACTACAACGATTATTTATTAAATCAAATCAACTGGTTTTATTTACACAACAACAGGAACTAAGATACTAGGAGAAACTGGACAATTTTTCTGTGATTAATTCTAGTATTTTATAGTAACTGGAAGCAATATTTTGTAAGTAAAGAACCAAGGGTACATTCTTGTCACATGAATATGGTCTCTCTTTCCTAATGACTGGAAATCTAGATTAGATGGGGAGGCAAAGCACAGAAAGTAGAACAAGACTCCAGGAATATGAAGGAAGCAGTCAACTTTCCAACAGAAGACAACAGTATGTACCAGATGTACAATGGGTTTTAATTTGTCTCTTGTAGTCTATAAGAATTATCCTCAAAATTTTTTTCTTTCTCTGTGACCAAATGCAATTCATGGATAGCATGAGAGTTAAGATAGAAAGGGAGTGCTGTTCACCACTGCCACTAAGGAGGGCAGAACTGGCACACCTAGGCATGGACTGCCAACAGAAAGGGAAAGGAGAGCAGGCAGCAGGTCAGGTGACTTTCTTCCATGGCTCCTCACTTCAAGTTAGCCTTTTCAGTTTCTAAGAGTTGGTCTGATATCACATGAAAGTACAGAAACCTAGCACACATGTCCTAATTTCTAAGGGATGCTATTCCTTATGACTGAAATGATCTTTCATCTATCCAGTGTACATTCCTTTGCATCAAAATATGGTCCTTCTTTTATAAAGGAAATTCCCACTTAAAGTCTTGCCCTATTTAATACATGCATAATTCAAGAAGAATTTTCACATGGAAATAAATGTTAATTGGATTTAATGGTTTTATAGTCTTGAAAATCTACTGAAAATAATGCATAAGAAAATACTGTTATGGTGCTTATTTTGCACCCATGGTATTTTGTTGTTGTTTGTTGTTGTTGCCATCTTTGCTTAAGGTACATAGGCTCCGTCTATAATGACAGAACCATGACTTAAAATTCACCTCTTTTACTTGAAGAACTAATTTTTTATGATTTATATCTGTCAACTCTTGCACAGAAATTTAACTTTTACTTTAAAAAAATTATACTTTCTAGTTGCATAATGTGTTCACATAAATTATGATGGAACAGACTCTGGGATATTTCTTGGAAATTCAGGATATTGCTAGACCATTATATAACTAGAGGGAAAGAGGAGTCAGTCCATTGGAAAACTATTTCACCAAGTTGTGAAATAAGCCAAGGGAGTCATTCTTCTTGTGTAACAGTGTCCATTATCATAGTCTAGAAATTTATGACATAATACTCTAGTCGCTGTGAATAATTTTTGGTGAAACATGACCAACGTCTCATATTTGGATGCTCTTTTCTATGCTATAAGGTGATAATCCTCTTTCTATCTGTGTACTTTATCTTCCTTATTTCTAAATCTCACCAAGTATTTCCCTCTTTCTAACCTTGAGCCTCTAAACACATACATTCTGTTTTTATTAGAGGGGAAAAATCTCTTTAAGTGTGGGGTTAAAACTGTGCTTTATTCTACTCCACTCCCCTGAGCCAGAGCATCCCAAGGGAAATCAGCTCAGGATGGAAGCCCATGGTAAGAGCTGGAGGCAGGCAGCACCCCATGGACTTAGGCACCCTCCCTGCCATGTGAACTTTCCTCATTTCCTCAGGAAGGTCATGGCCTGTTCTCACCAGCAGGACATGGTGGCAGCTTGACACAAAGGAGACCTCAGAATAGAAAAAAGAGAGAAGTTGGGTCAACGAACTATCACTTTTGCCCAAATGTTAGCTGAGTCTTACTGTGTCCCCTGAAAGATGCAATATGGCATAAGGAGTGAATTTTCCTTTGGCCAGGAATATCATGTAGTTTTGGATCCCATCTCCATTCCTCTATGATCTTGAAGCTTCAGTAATGCACATGATCTCTTTGAGTCTGTTGTCACATTTATAATGGAAGGAATAGTATGATAGTTTACATTTCCTCAGATAGCTATGAGAAATAAATGAAAAGTTCATGCCCTTGGGCTTCTGTGATTCTGTCCATCCATTGGTTTCTTTCTTCTGCCTAGGGCATGAATTACAAATTAAACAAAACAAAGCACGAGCGGGTGTCTTCACTTACATTGGGCTGTGGCTACTCTCCTGGTCATGGAACATTGTTGTCCCTTCTTGTGGGATGCCACTGGTTTTGATTGAGCTGGAGACTGGTTTTCCTCCACATATGGCTCAGTCCTGAGCCATGAATTCATGGTGCAGTATTCACCCCACACTACTTCCCAGAATCAATGTTTTATCATCTTATAGTCTTCAGGCTGCCAAGGTCAGCCTATCATTCAGGGTGGAACACAAGTCAATGACTTATGACAGGAATTTTCTATAATAGAGGAAAATATATATGTCAGAAGGTTGCCTTCTACCAGCATCACTGAGAAGTCTTGACTCATTTTCCTGCAAGCTTGACTTTATAGCCATGAGGTGAAAATAAAGGGCTTTCTTCTATCAAAAATTGAAACAAAATGACACTTTTATTTCCAATTGCCATTTCCTGTAATTTTATCCACTACAATAAAAAGTATATTCTTTCATATCTCTACTAGCCATATAGCAGTTTTAATGAATATACATAATGTTAGGACATGTAAAATCTATTTTGCCATGCAGAAAGCTTTGTTTAATAGATCATCATTTCTAACCAGGGAATTGTTGATCTTTTGCATTTAGTCACCACTCACTTATTTATTTATTCAGCAGTATTGGGGATGACACTCAGGGCTTGTGTTCTACCAGAAGCTATATTCTCAGCTCTATATATAAAAAAATTAAAAAAATCTTGTTTTCTAGTCATAAATTGCTGAGAATAAACATTTTTCTTGCTATCCTTAATTGGATACCTCCACCCACAATCATTATTACTTTGAGTAATTCATAATTTCCTTACCTATGCAAAATTGGGAAATTTTCATAGGAATAAATAGTTTTTGAGACATTTTAAATTTATCATCTGTGAAAGAGTATCTTTTGGTAATTTAAAATTTTATATGCTTTTTCATAAAAAAATTTCAAGAATAGTATAAGAACATATGTATACATAAGACCTAATTGCTTCACTGTTCTTTATTCTCCATATATTTCTCTACATGTAGATAATAAATAATATAAAGACCATATAATATAGAGTTAAATATTTATTTTTTTCCTGAACCATTGCAGAGTCAGGTGAAGACTCTATTGTTCTCTTTATAATTAAATTCTTTCATGCATAATTTCTAAGAATTGGGACCTGCCTTACATAATGAAGTTACACCTACAAAAATGCAAGTCCTTCCACTGGCAGTTCATATTTCAAATGTCATCGCTGTCTAATGTTTTGTGTAGGTATTTTGTTGCTGGTCTAGAATCCTGTTCAGGGTTAAACATTTCATTGAGGTATCACATTATCTTGGCTTCCTGTAACTGAGATCGTTCTCTGGACATTTTTCTTTTTCTTTCTTGACCTTGGTTTTTTTTTGAAGAATGTAAAATTCTTTTGGTAAGAAGACCACAAGAGTGATGCTCTATTTTTATTAGTGTATCAACCAAAACATTTGTAATGCTAGATTGAGCCAACACAATCAGAGTTTTGTCAGCCAGGTCTCTCTACTGTAAGGTTACTATTTTTCCTTTTGTAATTAATTTGTAATTTATAAGGAGATACTTTGTGACTATGTCAATACTCTGTTACACATCAAGCATTTATTCCCTACATTTAGCATCCATTAATGGCTTTTCTAACTCTATAATCATCTCTTTAATTACTTTCCAGCTTTCTATTTTAAGGAAGACTTTTATTTCATTTACTTAGTAATTTATTTATATGTATATGGGCTCATATATTATTTTATCCAAGAAGTTATCATCTGTTACAATGATTATTTACTTTGATTCTCATATACTTCTAGATTTGCCCAGTGTGAGCCGGTATTTGTGTTCTTTTGCTGCTTGTTTATCAAACTTTGATTTCTTTGTTACTTTATAATGCAGCAAGATCTCCTAATTCATTTTACAGGTCTCCTGTCCCATGCTTGGTATCAGCCTCTTTTTCAAGGCCCTCTAGTTCCTTCACATAGAGAATGGAGGATACATACCTATACACTTCACTAGGTGTATTTGTTGCATTCCAGGAGCTGTTGCTTCTAGCTCTCCCAACACACAGACCTGAGAAATTCATCTATCTATCTATCTATGTATCCATCCACCCATTCTATCCCTCTATCATGTTGCCTGATATCTGCCATCTCTATTACCTGTCTTTCATCTGTCTATTACAAATCATGCACTTATGTTAATATGCACAATTCCAAATCAACAACACAGGTTATATTTAGGTTTTTCATTTTTCATAGTTGTAAATACTTTTTCAACAGTGGCAAACCGGACTGCCATTTACTCCAATGTTTACTCAATCACAGAGAAGACACAGAAAGAAATTTCAGAATTGCTTACTCATGCCCAAAGTAAATCTTCCACATAGAGGTAAATGTTTACAGATCTCTTATTTGTAAGGAAAATTTAAGAGCAGTGAAACATAAATCTTAAATGTACAATGAAGAATTTTGACAGGTGAATACTTGTACACCCATGTAACTCGCATTCGTATTTATCTGTTTTTTGTTAGTCTGTCTTTGTTGTCCATAATCACATTTATTGTGTGGAGTTTGCACATGGACATAACACATCTTAAGGCTTTTTGGTCCCCTTCCCCTCCCATCCCTACCTGCTGCCTTCAAATCTTGTTCCCCTTCCCACTTGAAAAAGCTCTATTCCATTTTTTCTTCTATTCTTTCTTTTTTAAATTCCTTTTTCCTTCATTCCTTCCTTGTCACTTCCTTCCATTTCTTGTTCCCCTTCCCATTTGAAAATCTCCTTACTTCCTATTATCTATCTTTCATTTTGCTCTTCATGTATTGGATTTCTCATATAAGAGAAACTGTCTATATTTAAACTTATCTTAACCAAGATAGAGAATATTTCTATCATCCTAGGAAGTCTCTCAGGTAAATAATATCACAAGTTTCTTTCAATCTTATCATAGCAGGTAGAGGTAGATTTTCCTCCTGAGTTGTGTCCTTTCTAGAAATATACTACATTTTGCTTACCAGTATCCTGTCGATGGACATTGCATTTGTTAAGAGCCATATGAATAAAACTGCTAAGGATATTCTTGTACAGTTTAGTTGTTGAATCAGAAAATAAGTATAAGGTTATTTTATAAGAAATTTCCAAAAATGTTTTCAAGCTGGTAGTGCTATTTTTATATAACAACTAGTAATGTATTAGATTTTTCTTTGCTGTTTGTACTAGCCAACATTTATCTGATTTCAGTTTTCTCTATTCTAGAGGTAAAGCAATATAAAGTGAGTTTATTTGCATTTTCCAAATGAGTAATAAGATCATTTATCTTTTCATGTGTTGTTTGACTAATTATCCATCTATTTTGAAAAGGTTTTTTATCTCAAGTCTTGTGCTCACTTTTAATTGGGAGGTTTATATTTTTTTCACTGAGTTCTAAGTATCCTTTGTATATTTGAGATAAAAGTTTCTTGTTAGATGTACTTTTGCATATATTTACTCCTGTTTTCTTTGTGGCTTGCCTATTAATTTTCTTAGCAGTGTATTGATTGGTAGAAGCTTTTATTTAATATAATTCAGTTTATCATTCTTCTTGTTTTTTATTGGTTTCTGTGTTGTATCAAAGAAATATCCATTTGGTCACAAGAAAATCTCTCCCTCTTTTCTGAAAAGGTTATATTAATTAGGCATGACGGTGCACACCTCTAATCCTAACGTTTTGGGAGACTGAGGCGGGAGGATAGTAAGTTTCAGCTCAGCATGGGCAAATCAGCCACTTAACAAGACCCTGTCTCAAAAATAAAAAGTGAAAAGGGCTGGGAATGTAGGTCAGTGCGAAGGCCTCAGGTACAGTCTGCAGTAATATATATTTACATTTTATGTTCAGGCCTGTGATCTACCCGGAATCACATTTTGATATACACTGTGAGGCAGAGTGAAATTTTGTTTTATGCCTTGTGGAAGTCCATAATCTACTGAGAAGACTTTTCTTCCCTCGAGTTATTTTAGTGCCTTTGTGGAAAATCAGTTGACTTCACAAATGTGAATCTATTTCTTCACCACACATTCTGCTGCATTGAACTGTATATCAGTCTTCAAGTCAGTGTCACATTGTTCTCACTGTAGTATTTTTATAGTGGATCTTGAAATCAGGTAAAGTGCACCCACATTTTTGGTAAACATTATTCAGTTATGTTTTAATTGACAAAAATTGCACATTTATCATGTATTTCATTATGCTTTGGGAAATAGGCATACATTGTGGAATGGTTAATTGAGCTAGTTAACATATAAATTACCTCGCATATCTATCCTGTGCACATGTGTCTGTGTGAGACAAAAACATTTAAAATCTACTCTCAGTAATTTACAAGAATGTAATACAATATTATTAACTCTAGCACCATATTATACAAATGATGTCTTAATCCTATTCATCTATTTAAGTGAAATTTAGTGTCCCTTTGCTAATATCTCTCCAACCCTCCACCTCAGCATCTGGCAGCCATTCTTCTGCTCTTAAGAGTCCAAACATTTTGGACTTAGTATATCAGTGAGTGAATGTAATATTTGCCTTTCTGTGCCTGGCTTATTTCATTTAACATAATATCTTCCACTTTCATCCATCTCATTGCAAACAACAAGATATCATTTTTTAAAATTGGCTACTGTGTAGACATTTAAATTCTTTTAAATTGGATTCCCTTGTGTAGACATTTTCTTTATGTATCCATTCAGTGATGGACTCAGTTTGCTTGGCTATTGTGAATAAAGCTTCAATGAACACAGGAGTGCACATATCTCTTTAACATACTGATTTGATATCCTTTGTACATACTTTCACGAGTGGGATTGCTAGATCATATGATAGTTCTATTTCTCATTTTTTGAGGTACCTCCATACTGGTTTCCATAGTGATTGCACAAATTTAAATTCCTACTAAATTTTCTAGGGTTCTCTCTTGCCAACCCCTCACCAACACTTGTTATTTTGATGATATCTGTTGTGGTTTAGATGTAGAATGTCTTCCCAGAAGACTCATGGTTCAACAGTGAAGCTCTTGGAGGTGATTGGATCATAAGGGCACTGTATTCATCAGAGGGTGGAAGCCGAAGCAGACTGAGCTGTTAGGCGGTACAGCCCGTGGAAGAGAGAGATCTCTGGGGATGTGACCTGGAAGGGTATTTCTTCTCAACCTCTCTCTTCATTCTTTGCCTCCTGGCCTTTGTGCCAAGAGCAGCCACTGTCCAGCAGACCTTTTAGCATGGCCTTCCTTCCTGGGAGCAGAAATAAACCTCTCTTCCTTCCTTTCAGGGGCAGGTGTCAGGTACTGTGTCTCAGTGGAGTGAAGTAAGCAAACCAGTAGCCATACTAACAAGAGTGGGGTGATTTTTCTTTTCAGTTTTAATTAGCATTTCCCTGATGATTTTGATGTTGAACATTTTTTCATAAACAGGTTGGCCATTTATATATCTTCCCTTGAGAAATGTCTAAGCAGGTCCTTTACCCATTTTAAAATGAGGTTATTTATATTTTTTGTTATTGAGTTGAGTTCTTTACATATGTTTGATGTCAACTCCTGACCATTTATATGGTTTGCAAATACTTTCTTCCATTCTTGAAATCATCTCTTCACTCTGTTGATAATTTCCTTTGCCAAGGAGAGCTTTTAACTGGATAGTCCCATTTGTTTATTTTTTTCAGTTATTTTTATTCTTTTAATCTTCTCAAAAACAGATATTTCCCAGACTGTCATGGAGTTGTTCTCACATGTTTCTTTATCAAGACTGTCTTGGCTATTCCATATTATTTACATTTCCATACATATTTTCAAGACAATATTACTAAATTCTAAATGAAAGACTACTGGAATTCTGGTTGGAATTGTGTGGGTTACATATAAATTAATTAGGAGAAAACTGACATCTTAATAATTTCAAGTCTCCCAGTCCATCAACAGACATACTTCTTCATTTACTTAGCAGTTCATTAGTTGTTTCTTTCTTTTTTTCTTTTTTTATTTTTGCTCTCAGAAATGCCTTGCAATGTTCACTACAGAAGCCCTGACACCTTTGTTAAGTGTATTTCTACTAACCATCTTTCTATACTATTGAAACACAATTTGTATTTTACTTCCTGTTCCAGTTTTGCTGGAAATATGTAGAAACCCAACAGATGTAAATTACCTTTGTATGAAGTACTTGTTACCACAATTTCTTAGTATTTTCTACCTAGTATTTTAACCGTCAAGTTATCTATAAATTGGTAGTTTTACTTCTTATTTTTCAATATTATCCTATTCATTTCTTCCTGCCATATGAGTCAGAACCTCCTGTGCATTGTTGAATAGATATAATAAGAGCTCATATTCTTGACTTCTTTCCAAATTTAGGGAGAAGCATTCAACAAGTACAAGGTTACCTAAAAGTGTTTCTCAGCATGTGTTTTATCAGACTGAAGGAAATTTACTTTACTTATACTTTAGTGGAGAGTTTGTATCATGAAAGGGTGTTAAATGTTGCCAGTTTATTTTTCTACATCTATTGAAATGATCATAAAATATTAAATCAACCTTACAGTTACTGGAAAATACCATCTGATCATATTCTTCTGTTCTTTATATTGATGGAAATTTTATGAAATATATCTTTTGCAAAACTTTTACCTCAGTCTGTTGCTTTCTTTCATTCTCTTATAGTAGTTTTGCTGGGCAGAAGTTTTAAATTTCCATGAAGATCAGCTTATCAAGTATTTCTTTTAAAGATTGGGTCTTTGGCATTTTATCTAAATAGTCATCACTAAATTTAAGGTCATGTAAATTCTCTTCTGTTTTCTTCTGTGAGTTTTACAGTTCTATTATATACTTTTGTGCTTAGGGGTATGATCAATTTGATTTTTTTTTTTTTTTGGTGAATGGTATAAGGTATGTATCTGTTTTGTTGTTGTTATTGTTTTTGTATGTGAATCCACCTTTGCTTCAGTACCATTTACCATTTGATGAAAAGACTATTCTTTCACTATTAAATTGGTTTTGGTCTTCTACCAAAGATCAGCTGACTACAGCTAAATAATTATATCCATTCTGTTCTATTGTTCTGATTTTCTGTTCTTTCACCAATACCACATTACCTCAATTAATATAGTTTTATATTAAATCTTGTAGTAGCTAAGCTCTTAGACTGTTTTGCTTCAGTGTTGTGTTGAATATACTGCATATTTTGCCTCTTCATATAGATATTAGAAATAATCTATCAGTAACCACAAATGATTTTACTTAAGTTATAGATCTAGTTAGGAATAACTACACTTCTGACACTTTTGAATCTTGCTATTCATGCACAGACCATCTCTATATTTATTTTTTGTTTCACAGAATTGAAAAAAACATATTTTGTTAGATTTTAATCTAAGTACTACTTCACATTATTTGGTGTTGGTATTGTTAATTTTAAATTCCAATTTTTCATTGCTGGAATACAGGGAAGCAATTGACTTGAAAATCAAACTCATACCCTGAAAACTCACTATATTAGATTATTAATTAAAGAAATTTTGTCAAGTATTTATATTTTTGCATAGATAGTCATGTTATCTGTGAACGCAGTTTTAGTTATCTGTTCCTAATCTGAGACTTTTATCATTAATGTATATAGAATTTTGTCAAATATGTATTTACACTTAATATACTTTGTCTATACACATCAGATAATTTGATTATCCAAAGTTTTACAAAATTTTTACCTTTTAGCTCAATATTTACACTTATTATAAATACAAACATTGTCAAGTTCTGGTTTACCAATATGCTCTATGATTTCCACAATAATCCCAGTTTTTATTTTCTGTTCTTTTTCTTTTCTTTGGAATTAATGGAATATTTGTTCAAAATTCTCCTGTAATAACTTTATTAGCTTTTTTTTAAAGTTCTTTGCCTTGTTATTACAATGATATCTCTAGAGAATACATATGTAATACATAATTTTTATTTAATAATGTCTACTTTGATCTGACTTGATGTTACCTTATGAAAAATGTAAGGATTCTGCAATAGCATAGTTTAAATCTGTTTACTCTTAAACATAATAGAATGCTCTTTTTGCTTGAGTTATTTAATTTTAAAGAAAATAAATACAAGGCCAGAATGCCATCACTAGTTTTATCCCTGTGTTTATTATTTCCTATACTCTTCCTTCACCCTGTACATCTGAATTTTCATCTGATATTATATCTCTTCTACCTGAAATATTTATCACCTGTGTTAGTGGACTTTCTATCACTGTTACAAAATAGTTGAGATAGAAACCATTTACAGGAGGAAAGGGTTTTCTGGCTTATAGTTTCAGAAGTTTCTGTGCATGATTGGCTGGCTCCATCGATTCTGGGCCTGAAGTAAGGATGAATATCATGGTAGAGGGAAATAGTGGAGGAAAGCTTCTCACCTCATGGCATCCAGAAAGGATAGGAGAAGAGAGAGAGGAAGAGAGAAAGGGAGAAAAGAAGAGGCTAGAGCAAGATGCAGTCCCCAAGTCCATATCCCTGTGATCCACTCCCTCCAATGAGGTTCTCACCTCCTGAGCTTCCATCATCTCTCAATACTGCCGTCAATTATGAATTCATCAGGGGATTGATCCATGATGAAGTTAGAGAGCTCATGATCCAATCAGCTTCCAAAAGCCCTTCATAACATCATTTTTTGTATCACAAACTTGTTGGCAACAAATTATTTTTAGATTTAATGTATCCAAGAATGTCTTTATTTCACCCACATATTTTTAGCATCTTTAACATATATTAGTTCTATGGGGAAAGGAAATACATCAATCATGCAAAAACTATAAAAATTTAACATCCATAAAGCTGTTTTTACAAACTGTAAAGAATTTTTAAAATCCAGTTATTTTAGTCTGTCACCACAAGCCATTATTCTTGATAGTGTATAACATCAGTGGTTACTTTAAAGATTTCTTAAAATTAGGAATGTACAAAGTGGATGAATGACTAAACAACTTTTAAGACATATTTTGACTTTCCTTTTTTTTAGATTTCCATTTCATTTTTTCTTTATGTTCTCAAATGTATTTATAACAACTTCTTTGAAGTACTTTTCAGTTCATTACAACATTTTGGATTGTTTTGATAATTATTTTTTCTCTTGACTATGGATCACATTTTTCTCATTCTTAGCATGCCTCATAATTTTTATTTTGTGTTGAACATCATGCATTCTATGTTATAGGGAGTGTGGATTATATCTTTTCCCTAAAATGTTTATTGGGTTTTGTGTGTAGCAGGAGCTCAAGTATTGGTGAACAATTTGGATCTTGTCATGTTTGATTTTATTCTTTGTTAGAGTAAGTCTATTTTAGTCTTCAATTCCCTCAAGTTCTCATTGCTTTAGAGTGTGGACCTTCTAAGGTTTGACCTTCTTGAAATCTCAGGCTGAGATCACATTAGTGATTTCTGTTTACTCTGCTTGGGGCAAAAGTCCAGGTGCTTTGGACAATTCACAAGTTCTGGCATTATCATTTAACTCCACACTGTGGCATACAACCTTGTGTGTTCACTGACAACATGCGATGCATTCCCACCCAGATCCTGGCTCTCCTCTCTGAAGAGCTCTCTCTCCTCGACACTTTGCCTGCTCTAGACTCTAGTAATTTGATTATTGTTTCATTACCTCTTCTATGCTTGGGGTCTATTTCCTGCTTATCAGCAAGAAGAGATATCTAAGCAGAAATTGGGGTGATCTTGTGTGATCTTGGAGCTTACCTGAGGTATTATTCTTTTCTCTAGCATTGTATTCATGCACTGCTTGTTTCTCAATGTATGAAAATTCTACCTTACATATGTTATCCATTTTATATTTGTTTTCAGAAACTATTCATATGAGTACCTCGCTAGAAGCATACATTTTTGTGTATATTCTTGATATTTTCATTCATTGAGCATGTATCTTCTCATGCTAAGTGCTGCTGGGGTCTGAGGACATGGATTTCAGCAAAAATGACAACACTCACTGCACAAGAAAATAAATGGACAAAGTTAGGAAAGAGATAGTAAAACGTGAAAAAAAGAAGAGTAGTACAAAGGCAGCTGGGGCACTGTGGGCTACTATATTAGGATAATCAAAGTAGATATTTAAAGAGTTTAGATTTAATCTTGTAGAAGAAAGACAAGAAGGAAGCAAATATTTCAGAGAATTTTGCAGTCAGGACTAGCAGCAGCTGTACAGATCCTCAAGCAAGAAATGGTCTGAGAGCTATGGGAAAATAATTAAGTTTAAATAATTAGTTTATTTCCATTTCTTATTTTAAAATTAACTAAAATAATTTCTTGTCAGTAATTTTTAAAAAAGAATTTCACTTTTTGAGTGTGTATTTCTGTCTCGCCAGTGGGTCTGAGCCATTTTGATAAGCTACTATTGCAGTTTTGGGGTGGTTTTCTTGTTCCTTTCTAATTTCTTGCCATCAATAATATTAATGGTTGGATTGTAAAGACCACTAATAGTAAGTGACCCACAGAAATGTGTGCATGTGTGTGTTTCATATCATGACCATGTTCCTTTTATCTATTTTATTTTGTGAACACATAGAGAAGAGAGGAATATTGGCTGATCTTGCCATAAAGAAAAACCCAGTTGTAGTTACCCAAATTATTCCTGTTAGAATAACTTCAACCAGAAAATGAGGGTTATGAATGTTCATAATATATCTTGATCTAAAATTATAGATCCTTAGGACCAAGTCCTACGTTCTTTTATTTCCTCCACTGTACTTTTTATGTTAAAGACATTTCTTTGAATCTGAGAGGGCTTAGAGTATCTGAGAGTTTATTTCCTAATGAAATATCCATGTCTCTAAGAGATAGCACCTGTTAAATGATTTTTAACCATCTAGCAAGGATTATTTCCTTTATTACAGTGCACTGAAGACCAACAGGAAAGATACATGTGCCTCAAGAGAAATACAAGCCTCTGAAAGCTGAGTTGGAGGAAATAAAGACAAATACTTAAACAGAGACATTAATATTAAATCTATTGTGAGATTGTTATGAGATTTAGGAAAAATGTGCATACAGTATGAGATACTTAATAAATGACTATCATGTATTATTCCTCATGTTGCCTTTGAAAGAGTAAAGTATTGTCACAACCAAAGTAGTCATTAAGTACAACATGATACTAGTAAAGAGAATAAGAGAAATGGCCTACAGTCTTTGAAGGTTACCATTTTTTTTTAATATTATCAAAGTAACTTTGGAGAATGGTAAATTTTCAGATTAAAGAATTTCAACCTTTTAAATTCAACTTACAAGATTTTCAATGTGCTCTAATTGTCATAAGTTTAATAATAATTCACAGGATCTTACTATGTAGTTCAGGCTGATCTTTCATCACTATGTGAGCCAGGCTGGCCTCAAAGTCCTGGCTCAGCCTTTGAATTGCTGGGATTACAGGTGTGCACCAACACACCTGGCTTGATTTTTCAAATCACTTGTATCTTATTTCAAATAGCCACACAGATCTACGTGTGTTTTATTTTCCAGATTGAATAGTTATTGTAGTTGTTAGTAGCAATGACTGATCAACATGTTACACACATTTGAATAAATAGTAAACAATAAAATGGTTGTTTTTTCTAAATGAGAAAAATGTTTTTTTTTATGGAAGTAGTATAATTTGCTCATGTACCAAAAATAAAAATTACTGCTAGAATGAGGCAGAGTTCAACTGTGATTGTATTCTTTTTTACTTTTCAGGGCGGAGCAATAAACCCAGGGCCTGGAACATGCTAGTCTAACATTATACAACTAAGCTACTTCCTTGCCTCAATTTTATTGTTATTTTAAATTTTTTTAGTAGAAAAACTTTGTGCAATTTGGAGTAAAACAATTTTTATTATGACAGTGTTACACAATTCTTTGAACTACTTAGCTATATGCTAAAATTGCATACCAATCTGTATCAAAAATTATTTTTATGGACTTATGTGTTAAAAACATAGATCCTTTTTTCAATTTAGTAAAAATAAAGTATATCATATCTTCTGCAAACAAAACTCTTTATTACTCACTCACAGTCCCCCATTTCCTCAGGACCTACAGTATTGTTTTGCACTGTTTCTTTCATGGGAGTCGTGAAGCTGCTGGAACGCCTTTTCCCTGTGGAAAGGCAGAAGCACAGTAGGGGCCTGACTACCAGGCAGCTGGCCAGCTGTACAGAGCACCATTTCCAGGCTTGCCAACTTCAAACTCTCCTGATCTACATCCAGGTACCTACTTGCTTACCACTTGTGATCAGCAGGAAAACATTCTCTTGCCACCAACCACAGATGACCCTGGCCTAATTCCTGGTCATGTGAACATGTGGTCTTACCTGGAAAAAGTAGAATTAAAAATGAGCAGGAGGAATTAAGTTTGTTAATCAGCTGACCA
Organism: Heterocephalus glaber; assembly: GCF_000247695.1. Next base: position 14,787,349 of record NW_004624776.1, read on the forward strand.
TAAAAGAGGGAGATGTCTTGGAGTTTTTGGCAGTAGGGAGAGAAGTCATAATGAGAGTCCTTGAAAATGGGAGAGGGAGGTAGGAGAACCAGAATCTGAGTGGTTAACCTGCCATTGTGGACTTTGAAAAAGAAGAGCCAAGAGCCGAGGAAAGTGACACAGCCCTGCTTACCCCTTGATATCAGCCAAGTGAGAACCATGACAGATTCCTACCCCAAAACAAGAGAAATGCATGTTGTTTTAAGCAACTAAGTTTATAGAAATTTTTACAGCAACAATAAGTAAATTAATACAATGCTGATACTTATCTTGTAGGTGCTCAAAGTTATCCAGAGAAGCAGAACATATACAACTGATATATACACAAAAAGAAATTTATTATGAGATATTGGTTCCAGTAGTTCTGGAGAATGAGAAATCCCACAGTTTGAAGTCTTCAAGCTGGAGCTCCGGAAAAATCAGTGGTGTAATAGAAAACCTGGGAGGCAGAGAGCCCACGGTGTAGACTCCAGCCCAGGTCTGAAGACCTGAGAACCAGGAGGGCCCAAACCAGAGCAAGATTAACATCCCAGCTCAGACAGGCAGGCAGAGAGTGAATTCATCCTTTCTCTACCTTCTTGTTCTGTTCAGGCCTTTCTGAACTAGAGGAGGCCCCCACACATAGCAAGGACATCTGCTTTACTCTGTCTATTGATTCAAATGCTCATCTTTTCCAGAAACACCCTCCTAGGCACACTCAGACAGCATTCTAAAC
>NW_004624776.1:14797454-14820668 GCF_000247695.1 Heterocephalus glaber
TGTATTTTATACCAAAAATGTACCAATAAAGTTAATGGGGGGGGGAGAAAAAAAAGAAATTGTGGGCTATAAGTACAATAAAATAATATTCAACCTTTATTAAGCAAGAAATTTTTTCATTTGAGACAGATAAACTTGGAGGACATTATGCTAAGTGAAGAAATTCAAATAAAGGCTAACAGTGAATGATATCAATTATATTTAGAATTTAAAACTCTTGAATTCGGAGGCAGAGAGTAGAACTTGATTACCAGGGGTTGGGGTGTCACGTGGATAGGGAAAGAGGAGATGTTGGTTAGAGTATGCAAAGTTTCAGTAAGATGGGAGAAATAGATTTTACACTAGCTTGGGTACATTAGATTGATTTGGTGCAAATCATTTTCTGTCTAAGAGCATGAGAGAGGTGCTGTATAACTCACAAAGACCTTGGCTTGCCTGGAGCTCTTCTTTTATTCAGAGAAATCTAAATAAAGAAAAAAATTGAATTTGAGACAAGTGTGCAGAAAACAGTGTTGGGGTGGGAGAATGACGTGGGGCATATATGGTATGCTGATAAGGAGTGGCTTCTCTGAAGACGTGAAAGTGATCTGAAGACTGAATGATGAAAAAGAGACAGGGGAAAGTTACCCAGCAGGGTGGTCATGGCCTTGGTCAGGAGCACAGGCCAGGGTGCCATGACGGTGGCTTCTTGGAGGAAGTGGAGGAAAGCAGTAAGCATGGGGCTTGGAGGATAAGAGGAAAGTGGCAAAAGCTCTCAGCTCTCTGCTGGGATAAACAGCACCTGTGTGTAGTCCATGATGGAAGTAATAAGAATGGGGGAGATGGAGGGGGAGGGAAGAGAGAGTCTTGACAAACTGTGGTTGCAGGCTAAGGATGAGTAAGCAGAATAACCCTGAGGGATGGGATTCAAGCAATTTACCAGCGGCATCTGGCAAGTTAAATGATAATTATCTGAAAACAAATGGAATTTTGACATTTTAAAATTTGAATAGAAATTTAAATTACAATTATATTTAGAACACCATCACACTGACAAAGTGAGTCAGAGCACCTCAACTCAGTAGCTCATTATTCTGAACTCCTTTTCCATAAGAGATTTTGTCAGTGGATAGCAGTGGGTCTCAACAGGGCATAGTAATTTCTAGACGTCAGTATCTAAAGATCTTTTTATTGTCGCACTGATGGAGGGAACCTTCTTCTTATTCTCCTCATGGTTAGCCAGCAGGGAACAATGAGGTTGATGGTTCACAATGCATGGCACAGATGTGAATAATGATCCTATCTCAGACAAGTCTCAGAGTTTCCATGGGTCATCCCTATATCTGAAAAGGTATATATGTTTTTCAAAATTCAAATACTTTCTCCATTTTATATGCAAACAGAAAATATTTTGCATGGCTTTAATTAAAATATACTAACTTTTTCAAAAAAATAAGAACAAACCAAATGGAGGATTTTATAAATAAAATCTTGGCTACATATGCTTTGGTCATATTATTTCTACACTTTTAAAATACATTTAGAATATTTCATGAGTGAAAAAATGATTTAAAAATGAGTTTCTGTATGTAGCCACATGATGGCACCATAATCCCACTAATGTATTGTCTTCAAACTCAGAAAAAGAAAATATAAGCATTGTGTATCATTGACTAAAATGGAAGACAACAAAAAACCACAGTTCCCTAAGCACGGATGATCATGCTTGTGTGTGTGTGTGTGTGTGTGTGTGTGTGTGTGTGAGACAGAGTGAGAGACTGAAGAAAACAGGCAAGGAGACAGAGAGAGAGAGAGGAGAGAGTCTTCAATAGTGCTCTCTCCCTGGAACTTAGAACTGAAAACAAACCAGGCTAAACTAAGATGGGGTTTCTGAAGTAGTAAAATAAAATTTATTAACAACTTGTAGTCTACTAGATTTCAATTCATAATATTTGGAAAGGAAGTTGCCCTTAGCTAAACACTTCTTTTCTCTTTAACAGGAATAGGATGATGTGGTTAACTTGGGTATTGATAAAAATAATTTCCACTTACTAGCTTTGGGATATAACACTCAGTTCCTTATAAACCAAAGAGTTGTTTTGAGATGAATGCCTCCTTACTTTCTCGCTGATAAAATACTCTAAATTATTGTTGAACTAATCCACTCCCTTAAAGGAATAGACTATTGTTTTATACTTAACACCATCCCATTGAAGAAGTCTATTGCCAATTATTTATTAAAGAGCTACTTCATGTTAACTTTGAAGTTATTGTAAAATGTACATTTATATATAAAGTGCTTTGCTAAAAACAAGGTTGTATTTCACTTAAGAGTATCGCCTCAATGTACATCCACTTAGCTATAAATGTCTCTAATTTCTCATTTTTTATGGCTGAGTAGTACTCCATTTTATTAAAAAACCACATTTTCTTTATTCAGTCTCCAGTTGATGGGCATTTGGGCTGTTTCCAAGTTTTAGCTATCACAAACTGTGCTGCTATGAACTTGGGTGCACATATATCACTGTGGAATGATTCTTTTAATTCTTTGGGGAAGATCCCCAGCAGTGGAATAGCGGGGTCAAATGGGACTTCCAGTCCTAGTTCTTTGAGGTCTTTGTAAATGGGAAAGGGTGGAGGGGGTGAAGGGAGGGCTAGAAATGGGGAAAAAATAAGAACAAAGATGCATCATGTAAAGGTGCAAGTTCCCAATGAGAAATGTAATTGTGTTGTATAACTAAAATATACCAATAAAAGAATTTAAGAAAAAAAAAAGAAATCCCTATGGAAGCTAAATAAAAAATAAAACAAGATTGTAAATTTAGTGCACACCTGTAATCCCAGCACTCTGGGAGGCTGAAGCAGAAGGATTGCAAATTCAAGTCTAGCCTGGGCAATTTAGCCACCTAGTGAGACTCTGTCTTAAAATAAAAAATTAAGGCTAGGGATGTATCTCAGTGCAAAGGCCTTTGATTTAACATTTAATAGCGAGAAACAAAACAAAACAAGATCCTACAGTACAAACTAGGCTTTTGGAAATCACCTTTGTTTGTAGATGACATAATATAGAAAATATATGTATATATTTATATTTATATGACATGTATATGAAAATCCTAAAGACTCTATCAAGAAAGTGATAATAAATGAAGCCATAAAGGTATAGGACAGAAAATCAACATATAAAATTCAGTAGCATTTCTACATGCCAATACTGAACTATGTGAAAAAGACATTAAGAAATCCCATTTAGAATAACTACAAAAAATTAGGAATAAATTTAAGGAGATGAAAGATCTCTATAATGAAAATTATAAAACAATGATGAAAGAAATTAAGGAAGACACAAATAATATAAAATCAACTATGTTTGTGGATTGGATGCATTTATATTGTTCAATTGCCAATATAACCCAGAGCAGTCTACACATTTATTGCAAACCCTATCAAATTTCTAATATCATATTTCACTGAAATAGGAAAAAGTCCTAAAGTGTATATGGATTCAAAAATGACCCCAAATGACCAAAGCAATCTTGAGCAAAAGAACAAAGCCAGATATACCATATTATCCAACTTCTAAATGTATTACAAAGCTATAGTAAGCAAAATAGAATGGTACTTGTATAAAAATAGATCATAGACCAAGGGAACATGATACAACCCAGAAATAAACCCACATGATTACAGACAAATGCACTTGGGTAAGGAAACTCTATTTAATAAATGGTGCTGGGAAAATTGGGTGTCCACATTTTTAAAAATGAGGCTAGATCTCTGTTTCTTACTGTATAAAAGTTCAACTGAAAATGGATTGACTTAAATGTAAAAGACTAAATTATGCAATTATAAAAGAAAACAAGGGAAACTCTCTGACAAGAAATTGTGGGACCAGAGTGTAAAATTACAGGCAATCTAGCAAAACAGATAATTAGTTTTGCAATGGACTGAAAAAGATCTGCAAAACAAAAGAAATAATTAGAATGAAGAATGAGGAAAACTATGTATCTGACAAATAGTTAATACCTAGAATATTCAAGAATTCAAACAAAAAAACCCCAAATAATCTATTTAAAAGTGAACACAAATACTGAATAAAAAAGGTATATGAATAGTCAAGTATATAAGAAATACTCAATAGCATTCATTATCAGGAAGGTACAAATTTACAATGGCCATCATTGAAAAGATGAGCTCAAATTCTAGGTGGATGTGGAGAAAAAAGAACTCTTCTTATATACTGTTGGTTGCAATATAAATTATTACAGTCATTCTGAAAAACAGTGTGATTATTCATAAAAATATTAAAAATAGAACCACCATATGATGCAGAAATCTGTCTATTGGAAGTATATCCAAAGGAGATGAAATCAATATATTAAAGATACACTTGTACTTCTGTGTTTATTGCAGGATTATCCATATTAGCCAAGGTAGGGAAATAACTGAAGTGTTCATTAACAGATGTGCAGATAAAGAAAATGTGGTATGAATGTACAATAGAATGCTATTCTCCCTAAAAAGAATGAAATTCTGTCTTCTGCAGCAACATGCATACAATTGGTACTTATAATGTTAAGTGAAAAACAGAACATAACCAAAAAATCAAGCACAGCAACACAAATGACACTTGACTTCACGCATATACGGATAGCTGAGCTCACAGAAGTAGAGAGTAGTAGTTAATAGGCCTTAGGGAAAGTTGAGCTGAAGAGTGGCTAGGGAGATGTTGGTTAACAGGTATAAAGGGACAGCCAGAAAAGAAAAACAAGTTTTGGTGTTCCATTACACAAAAGGTAATTATAGTCAACAACACTGTATTATAAATTTAAAATAGGTATGAGGCAATTGTAGTGTTCACATCAAAAAGAAAAGTTGGATATTTGAGATAATAGATAACTTAAATGTTCTGTTAATTATAAAATATATAATTTTGAAAAGATTACACTGTACTACATAAAAGAGAACAACCATTATCTGTTTATAGAAAATAAATTTTAAAATAAGCCTGCATTGTACTTGGTGCGTGAAAGAGCAAAGATATTGCTTGTTTTATTTTTATTTTTTAAATTAAAATTTTTATCAAAGTTAATACTGAGAAGAGGATATCTTTTTTCTCTTCGATTGTACGTAGGAGACAATATCCTGTAGTTTGACTTCATGGCATAATATTATTATCTTTATGAATTTTACATTTCACAGCAATAATAATGACAATAAAAAAGTGAGAAATATTACTCCCAGATCTATTCCTTGAGCTAACTTAATGATTGCTGTCTTATCTCAAAAATATGCACAACATTTTTGCCCAAGTTGGCATGTGATAAAGTTTCAATAACATTTATATAACAGTATGTAGGACATAATGATAACATCACTTTCTGCTGCTGGGCCATCGGCTTACCAGGGTAAGCTGCAGAATATCATCTGGGAATGGATGGAATTTAGGGAGTTTCATTTGTTTGGTTAGGTGGTTGGTTGGTTTTCTGAAAGAAATTTGAAATGCTGAGAGTAGTATAGTTAAAGAAGGAGAGGAGTATATTAAAAATGCAACTCATAAATAACTTAATCTTTTTTGTTTTTGTTGTGCTAGTGGTGGAACCCAGGGCTTCACACATGGTAAGAAAGTGCTCTACCAGTGAGCTCTATCCCCCTTCTGAATCATCTAATCGTGATGGCCGAGAGAGAGGAATAACATGTGAAGTAAAAATCAGATAGGTTTTACGAGTGGAAAACTTAATTAAAAATTATGCTACAGTATAAAAGGATAAAATCTGAGAATGAATTGAAGTGTAATCTCTTAAATATGATTTTTATAAGTCATCCAGGCTAATATCAAATAATGGTAAAGAATAAAGCTTCAAGGTAACAATTTAGGATAAAGCTAAAAATAATGTACAGATTATCATTGTGAGGCTTGCATATTTAAGAGAGCTATAGGAAAATCTTTAAAATATGACAAGCACATAATGAGAATCCATCTGTTCATGTCACAAGGAGGATTTCTATGTTTGCTCAGATAAAAGTCCAGGAAGTTTAGCATGCAAGAAGGGGCAGATTCAGGGACGAGATGGTCACTCTCATTCTTACCTTTCTGAGAATTATTTTCAACTTACTTATTTTTAAAAACTTTGAGCTGGAAATACTGTCACAGTCTACAACCTTTTTTTTTTTTTTTAATGAACAGATCAAGGGCAATGGTATTATCACCTGGGGTATGTCAAGCAAGCCTGAACCTAAACACTGAAGAGCTACGTGTGCAATGACTAGGTTCTCTGTCATGGCTGAGATGTGCTAGAATGACCTGATTCTTGGGTACAGGGGTAGGGAGACAGGGTGAGTATGCATGAGGCAACCTACCCACCCAGAAACTGCTGAGAACAAGGGAGAAAAGATTTCTTTAACACAAGAATTTTGAGGGGACACAGTTCAACCAGTAACAGGGACAGTGGGAGTTTTATTCAAAATGGCAAATTTTCTTGAATGATCATGCCCCTCTAGTTAAGGTGAGGGATTTCCTTTATGTCTAACATTCTGTTCTCCTAAAGGGCTCAATTCTTAATGTTTTTCTTATTCTAAACTCTTTTTTCCTGGAAATGCATTGGCTCCAAACAATTACACTGGGACCTCTATGTTGATGACTCCCAGCACACGTGGCCTGGCTGAAGCCCTGCCTGTGATCCAGATGGCGCAGGTCCATCGCTTGTGGGTACATCACTGCACAGTCCCTCAGGCACAGCAGCCTCCATGACTGCAAGCCTAGCTTCTCCTTCCTGTACCTCACATAAGGAAGTTCCTGCCCAGGTCCAAGGTACCTCCATGGGTCCCCAGCACAACCTCACACATGGGCAGCATCTTTGGGGTCTCTCTTACCATCTCCCTCCATGTCCCCTGAGCTATTCAGCTCTATTGAGTCATCCTCCTCTGGGTCTCCTAAATTCTGTTTCTTCGTCTTCATTCCTAGGGTTAGTTCCAGTGTGTGCCTTTTTTTTTTTGGTACCAGGGATCGAACTTGGGTCTTTGAGCTTGCGCAGCAGGTGGTGAAACCACTGAGCTAAATCCCCGACCCTCAGTGTGTGCCTTTTTTATGAAGGTACAGTCTTATCTTGGTCCTTCTCCTGCTCATCCTCCACAGTGAGACCAGAAAATTCTTTCAGAAACTTGTATCCAAGCACTCCTCTATTTTAATTCAAAGTCTTTCAGAATTCAGAATGTGTTCCCTGCAGCTTCAGCTCTCCTTCTGGCTTTTATAATTTGTTGGTTTTTAAAACGTTCATTGATAAACTACTGTGTTCCTCGCACTTTCCTACCCACATGTAGTTGGCCTTCTGTATCTACAGGTTCCACAACTACAGATTCAACCAACAGTGGTCTGAAAATAGTTTTTAAAGGGATCTATCTGCTCTGAATATGAATAGATTTTTTTCTTATAATTCTCTACATAATACAGCATACAATTATTTGCATAGAATTTGTATTGTATTACATATCACAAGTCATCTAGAGATGGTATAAAGTATATGGGAGGATGAGCATAGATTATATGCAAATATAATTCAGCATCCATGGATTGCATGATTCTCAAAGGACCTGGAACCTATCTTTTGTGGATGATGAAAAATATCTGTACAGGGATACAAAGAAAGAGTGAATGACACATTCAAAAGCTATGTACATTTCCAATTGAGACTGCTTATTACATTTTATATCCTGAATCCCTGAAAACTGTGTTTCACTTTGGTGAATGGAAAACACTGGGGATTTCCTGATCTGATTAGGAACAGATTAAACCTTAGGTGAAAAGAAATAAGCAACTTGTTTTTCCCTACTGATGATTAGCTTTCTGACTACCTCAGTAAGGCAGGTCTGTTCCTATTTTTCTACGTATGATCATTCCTGTCTTTTTCTCCTGAGTCTAGGATACCTTAAACCTGAGGTTAGAAATGAGAAGAAGACAGTTATTACAGTGACAGTCATTAAGAAGCAGGATCCCTTGAAACACACAAAGGAAGACATAGTCATGGCAGAGAGAAATTAAGTGAAAATAAGCAAAGAGAAAGAATACCTTTTAGATAACTGAAGTGTCTTCAAAGCTTGCTGACTTGGTGACTTAGAAAAATAAAAGTGAGAGAAGTCACTAAAAATGAGAATTTTGATTACAGTTGATGTAACAAAGACAAAGTGTTTCATCACCGAAATAGTAAGAAGTGCTTCTTCTGTTGTCATATTTAAGATTACATTAAAAAATATATGTAACAATGATACTTTTTCAGAAATAGAAATTCTGCTTTAATGATACTTTCTGGATGATATTTAAAAATCAAAGAAAACAAATAAGAAACAACAAGAAAAAAAAAGAGAAAAAACAATGTGCTCCTCAGGGAAATGACAACCCAAAAGGGGAAAAATCATTACAGTATTCCTCTTTGAATCCTCCCACAGACAAGTTGTGTCATGTGGGATGTTTGATAAGATACACGAAATTGAGATATCAACTTTTATGTTGAAAATAGATTTGTAAAAAAAGTGTGTTAAATAAATTTTAGCTAAACTTTTAGCAGGATGTTTCTATACACATCTACATCTTTAAGTAGCTATATGTTTTCATTTCTCTTGAGTACAGATGTTGAGTGGAGTTGGGGGTGGTAAGGTGAGGTTACTGAGGGCATTTTGAAAAGTGGCTGCACAAATTTGCATTCTTGCGAGCAGAGTATAAGAACTCCAATTTTTCATATCTTCCCCATACTTACAATTGTCTATACTTTTACTCTAGCCATCTAGTGTATAGGAAGACTTAGCTCATTGTGGTTTCGATTTGTGTATCTGAAAGTGACTAAATTCTCCATCAACTGATGAGTAAGCAAAATCGATATATCCATACAGTGGAATATTATTGGTAATAAAAGGAATGAAGTATTTGTTTGGATGCAGCATGAGTGAAATTCAAAGAAATTATCTTAAGAAAAAAAAGGCAGCTAAATATGTATAGGAAATATCTAGAAGTAGGCAAATCTTTTTTTTTATGGTCCACAAGATTATTTGTAATCAATTCTCACCAAAAAACATACTAAATCTCTCAGAGGATAAACTGCTTCTTGGGCGTATTGACTTTGAGAACATTAACTACCAACCCAAAGGCCACACTCTGAACCCAAGAGCTCTATGGACATTCTCCTATCCAAAGGAAACTACAACCTTTACTCTCTTCTGAGGGTCTGCCTTCTAAAGTTTCTTCTTCTAGTACATTTCCAGAAAAATCCGTAATAACCTGCAAAGTTTTGTCATCAGCTGCGATGCTGACGTCCTCCATGGAGACCAGGGTCTGTGTGGAGGAAACTTCTTCAGTCGTGTTCACAGCTGAAGCACCCTCACTGGAATCACGGTGTCGCGTGGCCCTGTCTCTAATCAACTGCATAAAGTGCTCTCCATCAGACGCAGGCAAAAGGCTCAGAATTCACCTGTACCCGTCCATTGCCATTTTATGGTCACCCATCTGTTCACACAGACTCCACCGCTCCCACAGAAAACGGATATTAGTAGATTCGTATTTAAGAGCTTTTTGTATAGTAGAAGATAGCCTGGTTAATATTGTCTTGTTCCAGAGACATTTCTGCCAGTCTAACCCATTCTCTAGCGTCACTAGGATTTAAATGTGCGGCCATCAATTCAAACTGCAAGGATTTCTCCATGTCGCCTTGCTCCTCGTGTATCGTGGCAAGAGTAGAGCATGGCTCATACGCCAGAGGAGCTTGCTGGTTGACCTCCATGCACATCAGGAGGGCCTCTTCCCGCTCCCCCGCGAAGCAGATGTTGGCTTCGCCCATGAGACCTCGCAGCGCCCTGGGAAGTTTGCTCCGAGGAGGCCTCTTCTCTTTCATTCTTTTCTTGGTGTCACGGTTGAGAACGAGCTCCAGTGCAAACACCTCGCCTGCCGTGGGCTGCTCAGGTGTCTCCTCCCCTTCCTCTGCCTCCTCCTCTTCTTCTTCATCATCTTCAGTCTCTCCGAGCATGGAGTCAAACACCTCCTGAACCGCCTGACTCCCCCCATCTGAAATTTCTCCTTCACTGACATCTCTGATGTGGGATTGGGTAGAGTTAATCCCCGAGGATGAGGGAACTTCAGAGTCATCCGGATTTTCTTTGGCCGATAACTTTCCTTCTCCCTGAAGACTCTTCTTCTCCTGGGTCTTCCTCTCTTCTCTCCGCCCGCTCGAACTCCTCGAAGGAAATCTTCCTTCCAGGTAGTCGATGAGCTCGGGGCTGAAGCTGGACATGTTTGCCTCGCGGCTCTGGCCACCCCGGAATTCCGACGGGAAACGGGAAGAGCACAAGGGGACTGCGCAGCGTCCTCCGGAGAACCCGGCGGGGTGGCAAATCTTTATTTTATATAGGCAGAAAGTAGATTAGTTCTTCCTAGAGCTGGGGTTAGGGAGAATACAGAATGAAGGCTAATCGATACAGTTCTTTTGGAGATAATAAAAATGTTCTAAAATTGTTATGGTGATGGTTGCATAACTTTGTGTATATACTACAATCTATTAAACTATGCATTTAAAAGAGTAAACTTTATGGTATTTAAAATATATCTAGCTAGAGCTGTTTAAAAATAATTATGTTGTGTGACCAAAGTTGTCATCCCTACTAAAGTAAGTAAACAGTTTGTAATATGAACAAAAATCATCTAATTTCACTTTTTATAAAAGTACATATTTAGAAATATCCAGTTTTCATAAGTCAGAGTTTTTATCAGCTTAAATAATACCGCTTATTTTATAAGAGTTAATAGCTCAAGGGCCGGGGATTTAGCTCAGTGGTTTTGCCGCCTGCGTTGCAAGTGCAAGGACCCGAGTTTGATCCCTGGTACCAAAAAAAAAAAAAAAAGAAAAAAAGTTAATAGCTCAAGAGCCTTTGTCTATTTGGAGTTGAGACTGAATTTTAAACGTAAATTACTTAAATACCTATGAACTTTTCCAAATATAGGCTTTTGGACTCAATTAGAAATTGTTGCAAATTGAGGTCTTCTCTATCAAATAATTGGTATCCAGGGCAGAAAATCCTGAGGAAATGACTTTTCTATTAAGCAGTGACTTCTTCGCTGTAGAGATGAAAGTTGGAAAAAGAATAGAAAACTCAATTTTAGACTAAATTTACATTCCATATCAGTGAGATACACTGAAATTAATCCAAAGATGAGCTCATCATAATATTCCATATTTCTTTTCCAAACCAATTTCATATATATTTGGTCTTCAAAAGAAGCGCTCCAGCAGGCACAAAGGTATTTACCATCAACTTTTGACCTTTGAGAGCTTTAATAACAACACTTACTAAGTAATGTGGTATTGGGTTGTGGAACTGAGTGTGGAAATTAAATTCTCTAATATCCTGCCATTTCCATTCTACCCACCCACTTGCCCTCAGAAGAGACCGAGATCTCAAATAGGAAAAGAGCAGCATGCCAGGTTGCTAATAGTTCACCCGGGGTGGCACAGGAAAAAAAATTTCTTCTTGGAAAAAAAAAAAGCTTTAACCACATGCTAGAATGACAAATTAATCATTTCAGAAATTTTAGTCCAACTTTGTTAACATTTCAGATTCCTCTCCTCAAAATACTGAACTTCAAGAAGTGAGTTTTAGGACCTTTCAATTTTAGCTCCAAAGAGAACCATTTTACCTTACTGTACCCGAGGAAGGCTTGTCTTAATTCTGTTGGATTCTTACCTCCAAAGCTTTCAAAGACTGTTTCAGAGATATACTTTTTACTTACTCCTCCACACTTTTTCCCATAACTGGCTGATTTTAAAGCTTACAGTTTAATAAGGCTAGACTAATGAAATAACTAGAAATACAAGACAAACTTCTCAACTTGATGGACAGTTCACTTTTAATCATTTCTCCTTTTGGAAATCAGCTTGTATAAAAGTTTTTGCGAGGCCTCAAATTTCTGATGATGCCTTCAAACCAAAACCTATTTTACAAAACTCTCACCTTCCCCCTTCCCTGGTCACATGATCAAGTAATGTACTTGATTCATACAGCAGGTAATCCACCAAACTGCGCTCCACTCAGTTAAGAGGCTTTAACATAAACTCTTATTGCAAGGGGGAGAAAAGGGGAGAATGCAAGATAAAAGCATCATTTGTCTTTTGTGCACTTGCTGAAAATGTACCCATTGTATGGTGCAGACCTGGATGAAGGCTGACAGCGTCCTTTTGATGTGGGAGACTTTGCTTGGTCCTGGGAGCAGGCAACGACCAGCTTTTCTTCTCTCTAGGCAGTAAGTGGATATTAACTTGCAGCACATTCCAGCAATGTGATAGATGGCTGAGCTGAACTTGGCCTGCGCTGGCTGAAGAGATCAAGCTTGGACAGACTCTTTGTTCTGCCCTGTGGTGTCAGAGGCTCAAAGTAGTCAGCCTGTAGACTCAGGGGCTTCAATGGGAGGACACAGCCTTGAGTTCACTGATAGAGCAACAAAGGTTTGCTTATGGTGTAGTGGCCTCCTTTAAAAAATAGCTTTTTTGTGTTAGGATATTTATCATGTTCTCATGTCATCATGTGAGGCTTTTACCATGGCAGTCGTTGCTAGGACAGCGCATGAAATAAACCTTTTTATCTATGAATGTGAGCATCTCTTTGAAGCCCAGGCAAGGAGCATGTTACAAGTTTAGTGATAGAGAAACTCAAATAGTCCAGCAAGAAGTGAGAGAGGATGGAGAAAGATATAAAGCTGCTAATTGGAAAAAGGGGAAAATGAACCTAATCATTCTTGAGTCAGAGAAACAAATCCTTTGTTCCCCACCTTACTGAAAAATCTCAAGTATGTAGGGTCATGTCAGTGTGGTTTCATTGGATTCCTTATCTGGGTTTATGATTTGCAATAAGGGAAATATTTCAAGGCATTAAACTTAATTAAATTGTTTATGTGCTCATAGAGTGCTAGTATTAGAGTACCTGTAGCAAATACAGAGATGATTCCCTCAATATTCATTTTGTAGAAGCCATATCTCCTAACATGCATTTAAATTTTATTTAATTTCAATTTTATTCATTCAAACAAGCCAGGAGGCAAATTTTCTTGGAGTTCTAGTTTATCTAAACTACACTGTCTTGAATTAGACTTTTTAAATTTAAATTTAAAAATAGTCTCAGAGAGAAGTGCATTTACTTTTGATTTACTTGATTTGTTTTAGAAACAAAATCTCCAAACAACCATAGATCATTTATAAATGTGGGCAAAAAGACTATTGACATCATTAAAATTCCTACTGTGGAATTCTAAGGGATGACAGTTAAAAACCCTATGAACTGGGTAGAGGTAGATGAATTTAGAAAAATAAAAGATAGGCCACATTCCATTTCACTGTACTGCATAACCTTTAACTAAAAATCAAATAAAACTCCTTGGAGAGAAACACAGCATGCTGGGATAGCAGGTGATTTTTATCACAAAGTGTAATTAAATATTAAGTGGTTTGTAACCATGGAAAATCACAACCTAATTTGTTGGTCTTTTGTTTTTCATTATTATTGAATAGAATAGAACAGAGATTTACTTATCAGCAATATATATATATATATATATATATATATTTATGTGTGTGTATTGTAGATAACATGAAGTGAAGCATGCTCCTAGATGTGTAGTTACTTTTTATTTAAAACATTTTCTAATATTAAGGGTTGAATCCAAACACTTCTGCATGCTAAGGATGTGCTTTACTACTGAGCTAGACAACCAGCCTAAAGTATAATTTTAATAGGGAATCATAATTAGGATTTTTTTCTGTGTAGCTTTGTCAATATCTAATGAGAAACAGGATATGTATTTATGAACTAATAGATATTGATGTTTCTTTCCACCTTGATTATCCTCCTACTTTGAAACTAGATTCTGACCAATCGTGTGAGATACTGTCCTACAGCCAAAACCAATATGAATATGAATATTTATGCTTATATATATGTATTTTATATCCCTAAACTGATCGTTTCCATCTATATTTATTTATCTATTTGCTCCTTTTGCACATCTTATTGTATACCTGTGAAAGTCTTAAGTACTCATTTGAATTATTTAGATGTATAGAAAAGTCAATTCACCTTTTAAAGAACACCATGGTTTTCTAAGGAAAGGTAAAGGGTTAATCTTAAGAATTCACATCAGAGATAGCTTTCCAGAGATAGCTTTTCAAATCATGAAAATTTTTAGACGTTATTAATATAATGTTTAAATATTAATTAAATACTGTATTCATAATACATAGAAATGTAATGGGGTTAGGTGTGTTGAGTTCAAAGTTTTCAGTGTAGACAACAAGGATCTGTCATGATGTCATTGTCACTTACTTAGTAAGTGCTCAGGAGCTGGTTATCTTAAGAGTTCTCATCTTTTTTTCTACTACCCAAACTATTTTAATTCTTAGTTTTTATATTTTTTATTTCTTTTCTTTTTTATAATAAAAATGTTAAGAAACAGCTAGTATAATTTGATCACTCAAATTTAACAATTAGCAAGATTTTGTTCATATATTTTTTCTTTCTTTTGCTAAATTATTTCAAAAAACAAACCCAATACTTCAGTACAAACTACCAAACATTATGGATATTTTCTGACATTAGAAAATTAACAGCAATCTTCTTGTGTTTTCTAATATCCAATTCACATTTAAATAGTCTGAAACTAAGTGTCAGAAAGCACGATTATCTACCTTTCATTCTCACCCAAGTTAGAGGAGTCACAAGAGATCCCATTTTCACATTGACTGGACTAAGTCTGCAGCAGGACTTTAAAAGGAAATTTACAAGGTAGCTAACAAGTTTCAAGAGGCATTAATGAGAAAAGTGAATTTATTTATTTATGTAACAAATAAGCTTTGAAACTTTTTGTTTTGATGCAAAGATCAGTTGATTATAGATTCTTCCTGTGTTTATTTAAGTTTCTTACATGCAATTAAATTCAGTATATGAAAAGTTACAAATGTCTATTTAATGGCAGCATCAAAGTCTTACTTATTCTGGTTCAAAAATCTTGAGGTCATTGCTACATTTACTTTTCTTGTATACCCAGCAGTGGAGTAGTTCCATTTTAACTTTTTAAAGAAAATCCCATGCTGCTTTTCATAATAGCTTTAATAATTTACATTCTTACTATATCAGTCCACTTTCTTATAGTTGGAACAAAATACTTGAAACTTGCTACTTAAAGGAGGAGAGGTTCAATCTGACTCACAGTTTCAGAGGGTGCAGTCCACTGTTTTTTGATTCCAAACCACAAACGTTATGGAAGAAGTATGTGGTGGAGCAAAGCAGCTCACTTCATGGTGGCCAGCAAGCAGAGCACAGGGAAAGAACACACACACAAGAGATCTACCTTTGAAAGGTATGCCCAATGCCTCTCCTCCTCTAACTGGGCCTCACCACCTAATAACACATTCAACTACAAATATCAGTGGATTAACCTATTGAGGAATATAGCACCCTTGTGTTCCTGTCACCTCTCCAGGAGTCTCTTAATCTAGTCAAGTTGACACTAACTGGCACACCCACCAGCAGTGTTTCTCACATTCTTGCCAGTACTGATCATCTTTTGTCTTTTTTTGTATTAGCCATTCTAACAGGTGTTGTTTTATATTAGCCATTCTAACATGCATAATAATTTTAGAATTGCTGAGTATTTAAACCCATTCACAATTTATGTGTCTTCTTCTCCTTTTCCTCTTTATCCTTCTTCTTCTGTTTGAGACATGGTCTTGCTGTGTAGTTCAGGCTGGCCATGAATTCACTATGTAGGCCCAGACTAGCCTTAAGCTCATGGGTTATGCCGGGATTATGCCATAATGCTTGGCTTGTATGTCTTCTTTTGAGAATACTTGGCTTGTATGTCTATTCAGTCCCTTTGATTATTTTTAATCAGATTATTTATTTTTTTCTTGTTATTAAGCTGTTTGGATTTCTTATATTTTACATAGGAACTCCGACTCAGCTGTGTAGTTTAAAAACATGTTGTTCTATTTTTGCAGGTTGTTTTATTACTGTGTTGATTGTTTGCTTCACTGTGCAGATGTTTAATAGCTTGTTATCAACCCACTTGTTTATTTTTACTTTTTTGCCCATGCTTTTGGGGTCATATTCAAAAAGTCATTTCCAGACCAATGTCATGCAATTTTTTTCCTGTTTTCAGGTAAAACAGGTAGTTTCATAATTTTGAGTCTTACATTTACCTGTTTTGAGTTGATTTTGAATGTAGTGTGAAATAAGATATAATTTCATTTTTCTGCATGAGAATATTTAGTTTCTCAAGAGACTGTCCTTTCATCCCATGCTACTCATTAGAAAATTGAATTTCAGAGGCTTTAATTAATATCTAAGCTTGCTGAGCTAATGGTTCCTACCTGGATCTCTCTGGCTACTAAGTCCACCCACCCACTCAAGAAAATCAATTGAAAATTAAAATAACAGCTTCAGAAAGGAGAATATTTTCCCAAACTTGTAGAATTTGAATGCATGGTTTCCTAATGTTTCTTGAAGGATTGAGGTCACTAACCTACATGAATGGTTTTACATACTTGCAAATCCGAGCAAAGAAAATTCTCAGTACTCAGCCAACCAGGTAGGCAGAGCCCTTTGCAGCCGTTTTGCAAAAGGGTCTGGCTACGTTTGCAGCCTGCGGCAGACCTTGGCATCACCTACGTCGTCCTGGTTTTATGTGCATGCAGAATGAAATATTTTTTGAGGGATCAAGAAAGCCTTCCCCCAGATTTCAGAAGAAGGCCTGAGGCCAGGCAGTCTGCTCCTGAGAGAAAGAAGTCTGTGAAACTGTGAGATTGAAACTGACAGTGCATTGGAGACCCCAGAACACTGGAGAGGCCAGGAATGTGAAATGTCTGAGGGAAGCTGTTTTGAGGAAGTGATTAGATCACAGGAGTGTCATAATCATCAATGGATTAGTCCACTGGTGCATTTATAGCTGACTTCTGTGTGAAGATGGGACTTTTTCTGCTCTGCTTGCTGTGCTGTGAGCAACTTCTCTCTGTCATGATGGTCTGCTTTGGAGCCACCAGGCTATGTGCTACAACTTCTAAACTGTGAACCAAAGTAAACCTCTCCCCCTTTAAATTGTGGGGCATAAGATATTGTGTCTCAGTGACCAAGAAAGTAACTTAGACATAGGATAATTGAAAACTGTAAGTTATGTTCAATTTTTCTAATACACACACACACACACACACACACACACACACTGTTTCCCAATTAATCTCACAATAGCAGGGTCCACTTGATTCAATTTATAAGATAATATTGTTAGGGCTGAGGATGTAACTCAGTGGCACTGGGCCTGCCTGGCAAGTGTAAGGTCCTGTTTGATCTCCAGTACCACACACAAAAAAAGAGATAATATTGTTACATTATTATCAATTGAAGCTTACAAATTACTTTGAGGATCAGGCTTTGTGTAGTACACTCTGTCAGTTTTAGTTGTATAATGGCATGTGTCCACTCCACCAGTAACATCCAGGATAGTTTCCCTGCTCTCAAAACCCCTATGCTCTAGCTGTCCACTCCTGTCACTCTTTCCCCAAAGCCCTGGTCCCCACTAATCATAGGTCCATCCATAGTCTTGCCTGTATGGCATGCATTACATACACTTTCAAGAGTATTTTTTTCACTTAACAATATGAATTTTGTATTTCTCCATGTATTTTCATGGTTTGATGGCTCATTTCTTTTAATCACTGAATAATATTCGATTGTTTAGATGCCTCCCAAGTTGTTTATTCATTCACATGCTGAAGGACAAATTGACTACCTCCAAGTTTTGGCAATTATGCTCCTATAAATATTTATGTGCAATATTCAGAGTGGTAAAATATTTTCAACTCAATTGGGCCAATAGAAAGGGGTATAATTGCTGGATTCATGGTAAGAATATGTTTTATTTGGAAAAAAGAAAAATAATAAAAAATGCTCCTAAAATGATTGTATCATTTTCCATTTCCACCAGCCATGAATCAGAGTTCCTGTTGCCCCACACGCTTGTCAGCATTTGTTGATGTCAGTGTATGGGTCTTAGCCAACACTCATTCATGAGATGAGCGATGATACATCAGCATTTGAATTTATACTTCCCTAAAGACATATGAGGTTGAGGGCCTTTAAATATACACACCTATCATTTGCATATCATCTACAGGGAGGTAGATGTTTCGATATTTTGTCTGTTTTGTTTTTAGATTGTTTGTTTTGTCATTGTTGACTTTTAAGAATTTTGGAATGAAAATATATTTTGCATACTAACCCTTTTGTCAAATATTTATTTGGACAGATATGTGTTTTGGAAACATTTTCTACCAAATATTCAACTTGTCTTTTCATTCAAGTAGCAGAGCCCTTTGCATAGCAGAAGTTTTTCATTAGATTAATGTCTAATTTATTGTTTTTATTATTATTTCTTTCACAGAGCAGACTTTTGGTAGTTATCATGAGACTCAAGACCATCAAGATAATCTATGTTATGTTCCAGGAACTTCATTTAACCTTGCTATATAAATGTTGGAGTCAATTTGCCAATATCATCAAAATTACTGCCTATGTTCAATTTATAGATAAAATCGAGAAGAATTAACATCCTTATGATATAAAATCTTCCTGTCCATGAACATGAAATACTTCTTTATGTATTAGAACTTTAAGTTTTTTATCAGAGTTCTGTAGTTTTCCTCATATAAATGTTTTATGTATTTTGCTCAACTTATATCTAGTTGTTGTGGTGGTGGTTGTTGTTGTTTTATTGGTGCTAAGGTAAGTGGCCTTTATGACCGGATGACAGGCCTTTGTAGATGGAATTAACATAATTGAGATGAGATCATTCTGGGTTGCCAGCTGGGCTCTAAGCCCATTCTGAAAAGAGTCCTTATAAAAAGTCAAGGGATGCACAAGGAGAAGACTGTGTAAAAACAGAGCCTGTAGAGTTTCAGAAAAATTCTGGAAAATAATTGTGACATTTCATTCTACAGGAAATATTCTAAAATATATATCTAGTTTACGTACAAGGATTTTCTGAAGGGAAGAGTCTACTTATAAGTAATCTTTTCTCAATATGATCCTACTAGAATCCCTTTATTATGGCTTTGTGGTTTAACATGAACTCCACTCTTTTCGACTCATTCACGAGTATATCTTCTTTTGTACAGATGCCTATACATGCATGCACCGTGCTAGAGACCCTGATACAGCCATCTAAATTAAGCTTCTTTTACTTCACTTAAAACTATAATCCTTCAAGTAGCCATAAGTATTAGCACAGTAGAAGGGTTCAGTCTTTTCAAGGTTTCCTTTCAGTTAATGCTAAACAGAGGCCTTTGCATTCACACCCAGACTCATTATTTGTAATTTTTGTGCTAGGAATGTGTATCAGCTTTCTAGCTCTTTCCATCTAATAGTCATAGGGAAAATGGTCACCAGCTCTGATTTGGCAACTCGAGGAGCAATTTGTGTCCTTTAAACACATGTCTTAGCATGTTCTGCATCTCAAATGGTGGAGTGCAAGAAAAGATTAGCTGTGAAGCAGGGAATGTACTAATTTTTAAGGTCAGCAAAAAGACCTCTGAGCCCCTTTTTCTTCCAGAAGAAATTCTTCTTCAGTGTATTCCCTCATTTTAGCCTTTTTGCTAAATATGCTTCAGAATAAAGTACGTTAAATTAATTACGGTTATTCTGTTTCCAATATGTCACCGATTGTTGAAAATTGAAGGGAACAGTAAAACCTAGGGGTCACATATTTAGTTAGAGCCCTTTTATTACGATTTCAGAGAGTACAGGTTATTGAGTTTGGGACCACAAAGAGCCCCGGCTGCCCAGTTAAGGGAGCACAGTAGAAATCTGCTCTCTCATTGGTTTCTGCCAAATCGGAGCTCACACAACTGTTAATCTGGAGTCGATGCATTTGGGAAAAATGTGTTTCTGTTTGCAGCATTGTACTTGTTCTATGAGTTATGATCAGGGTGGAATGTAAAGTGAGCTTATATAGAAGACAGTAGAAAAATCACGTTAACTTTGGACTGCTTTTCTATTCAACAGATAAAACAGGAAACCGTTGCCAGAATGTCTTTTCTTTTTTGGTAATAAAATTTTAAGAACTACAAAACAGTACTTTTTGTGCATTTAAAGGAATGTCCTTAAATGTGTATGTGTTTTAATCTCATTCTTTACAGATTTCCCCTGAAGTGATGCAGCAGACATTCTGTGGTGATTCTGGGGTGTTGTAGAACAAAGGCTGGTGCCACAGAATTAGAAAAACACATCACAAAACCAGAATAGATAAGACAGCTTTATCATTTCTTGCTCATCTTTCTCATTTTTTCCCTTAAGTTTCATGTCACAGATTTGAAAGTACATAATGAAGATATTCAAAGTATGGGAAATTAACGGCAGAATTCTCAGTGATTTAATAGTGCACAGGCCAAGCCATGTGTGTGTTTGGTTTATTTGGTCAATTTGGTGTGCTTTATGCAGATTGATGCTACTGGGATGATGTCCCTGTAAAGCTGTTTTTCTGGAGCTCCACGTCTCAGCATTTGGAAAGACAATGGAGGGAATGATGGGAAGAAAAACAAAGCAAACTTCTTTCATGGAAGAATTCACTGTTCCATTAAAGAGGCTGCTGAGATACATGCTCACAGGAAGGGAGCTAGTGGTGTGGTGATGCCATGTGGGTCCTCAGAGCAGAGAGCTAGTATGGCAGTTGTCACTTCTGACAGTGGTGACTGGCCTGGCAACATGAAATTTCTTTGCCATGTGTACTTAGGAGTCCAGCCGGTGACTGGATTGTGGCCCTGGCTTAACCATAATAAGAGGCTCTCTTAATTGCCTTTCCTCATGATAAGTTGATTTTTTTCATTTTATACATATATAGAGATTAGAAATATTCATAGATTTCTCATTCAATTGAGTGGCTTATAGCACTGCATCCAGTGGCCAATTCTCAGTCTATTTTACCACATTAGTAACATTTGGTAAAGATGATTCCCCACTTTTTCTTTTCTTGTCTTGCTCAGCTGTCATCGGGGACAAACTTCCCTCTTGTTTCTTCCTCCTCATGAGCGGCTCTTCTCAGCTCCTTGGGTGGTTCCTCTACCTCAGAACCAGAACTTAGGCATGTTGCATGGTTCAACCCTCCTGCTGTTTCTCTTGGGTTACACTTGCTCTCTGGTGATTCCACTTTATCTCATGGCTCTTAATCTATTGCATAGGCTGGTGATTCCTAAATGTGTGTCCTCATCCCAGACTTCTACCTTGACTATAGATGTGAGTAATCATTTGGCTTCTCAGTATCTCTACTTGCATATCTAGGAGGCATCCTGCTGTGTTTCCCCCATCTTTACTGTCATTGTAAGTCACAACAGAGACTTCTACTTGCTCAGACCCCTCTGTTCTTACATGTCTCTTTTCTTCTCATATCCTACTCTGGTCCACCAGTAGTTTCCTAGGGCTCTTCCTTTAAACTATTTATTTAAGAAAAATTTGATCATTTCTCATTATTTGTGCAACTTGCACAGTAGTTCTTAACTCTCACCTGGATGCATACGGTGACCTCTGCATTGCTAGAGTTCCATCAGGAAGGAGCAAAAGATGCCACTCCTTTGCTGAAAGCCCTCTGGTGACTTCTCATCTCACTCAGCAAGCATTGAGGTGCCTTGCTGTACTGGTCAGTTTCCTCATTGCTGGGACAAAACACCTGATATCCAAAGCTTAGCAGAGGAGAAGTTTAATTTATCCCAAAGCTTCAGAGGTTTCAGTTCATGGTTGGCTGGCTCCAAGGCAGGACCATCATGGCAGGAAGGTGTGGTGGAGCAAGATGCTCACTTTATGGAAACCAGAAAGGAGAACACAAGGGAGAGGGCTGCGGAAAGATACACCTTTCAAAGGATCACTTCTGTGACCCATCTCCTCCAAAGGACCCCATCTTCTAGCAGAAATTCAGCTGTAAACAACAGTAGATTTATCCATGGATAAATCTGTCCTCACCCCATGTATTGTCTGCTCTCCTACTCATATCGTCCTGGGATTCCCCTCATCACCCTTATTTGAGGTTTTTCTTCCTCCACATATCCACATGGCTCACTCCCTCACTTCCTTCAGGCTTTACTCAAGACCAGCTTTTCGTTTTTCAGAAAGTCTGTCTAAAACACCAACTTCCTGACCACACACTGTCTTCCTTCTTAATTGATTGGTTTTTATCATTTACATCCATCTACATTACCCTGGGTAATGGGTCTGGCACATACTAGGCAAACGCTTCACTACTAATCTACATCTCCAGCCCTTTAAAAATATTCTTTCTAGATAGGGTTCCAGTAGGTTGCCCATTCCATCCTTGAATGTGTGATCCTCCCTTCTCACTCTCCCCATAGCTGGCATTAGTGGTGTGCTCTATTGGCCTCCTACATTTTCACATGTTGATTTGTTGATTTGATATTTTCTGCCTGTTCCTTCATAGAAGCTTTGTTGGATGAGATTTTTTATGTTTTGTTCACTGAAGCCTCCCTGGAAGTTGAACTAACCCTGGCAATAGTAATGCTCAATAGTAATTCTAAATTGAATATATTTAAAGTTCTAATACAGGGGAATAATATGAACTGGGAAATGGGTAAATTCACAAATGGGATGATTTTCAAAGTGTCAAGGTGCTCAGCCTTGTTTGTTTGCTTTGATTTGGTTTTGTTTGCTGGTGAGGGGAGAGAGATTTTAAGTCTCTACAGTTTTTGTTGAGTTTGCATTACATACAAACCCATTCATGGAAAGTCTACATACCAGAGCCTATGGAGGCTGCTGGCAGGTCCCCACCCTTCCTGATGGAAGTTCTGGCAAGTCCTTGACCATGCAGCATGAGGACTGCAATTTTCATGTCTGGATAATCAACTTGAACCAATTTGAAGTATCTTTTTTTGGCTAAACATGAAGAAGCTACTACAGCTAAGCCATTAAATTCTCAAATCAAATCATAGCTTCTGTTGGATCTAGCATAAAACAATTAGAGAGTTGGCAAAAAAGAATTTCCTTTGCATTTTTCTAGAGATTCATTATTATATTGGAGATTCTCTTGGCTCATATTATATCCAAATTATTTGTAACACAGTGCTGGGTAAGATGAATTATTGTTATACCCACTTCTGAGAAGAAAAGCACTGTATGTATGATAATGAAATTCTTTTTCAGGCTATGAAGAATATATAT
>NW_004624776.1:14820768-14854204 GCF_000247695.1 Heterocephalus glaber
TATATATATATATATATATATATATAACCTAAAATAGAAAAGCGATTACTGAGAGACTAGGAAATCAGTGTGTAATAGGCAGAGGTTGGAAAAAGTGTACTTGGATTTGATCAGTGCACATTGTGTTTATGTATGGCAATATCACACAGAACCCCTTTAATACTTGCAGTATGATTAGCATGTGTTGATAATAATGAATTAAATAAGCAAAAATTTAAAAGTTCATACATAGAAAACATTCTCATTGACTTCTAAAATATCCTTTTGGAAATATAAGCAATCTTACTATGGCACATATGTGTCTATATTTAATCCTTATATAAAGATTTTCTTCCCTTTGGAATAGAACAGATGCTCTTTTGTGAAACTTTCAGGCAGTTATGTGTCCTTATTCAGTCCCCAAAAGGAAATTTATATAGGTCAGGGATGCACCTGGAACGTGTGGGCCCTTCCCACCTATCCGCTCACCTTTCGGTTCTTCCTCAGCTGCCTTGCCACCCCCACCCACCCATGGAGATGGCCGCACCCCTAACGCAGGGCACCAGCTCCTCCTCCGGGCTAACTGCGTCTTAGGAAGTGTGATTCTGCCATCACGCTAGGAAAAGGAGGAGGCTTGCGGGTGTTTCCCTTTACTTCTTTGACTAGAGTTGCTCAAATTGTCCCTTTTCACCACTACTTTCCACCAACTTGTAAGTTATTATTACACAGAGACCGCAGCCAAGTAGCAAATCCCACAAAGAGTGTGGAGAATGTGTCAGCAAGTCAGAGCACAAAGACAGTTTGAAACTGTGTGTTGAATTGGATTAGCTGTTGACCACAGCTAGACTTCAGCAATCCAGACTTGTTTGCCCTATCAGCTGCCATGTCGTCTAGCTATTATTGGTTTTATAACATTTGTGTTATGGGAAATTAGGGCAATTTCTAAAATGGTTTTGATTCTTCCTCCTCATCAACAAACTCCGATTTTCTGAGGAACAATGCTCTCTTGTTGCCATCTCCTGTTGGCTGCCTTTTTTCTAGACCCTTAGCCTGGATTAAGAATCTCTCGGTTTTCCTATTACAACAGCTATTTGTTTCCATCCCTCGACTTATTCCATTGTCCATTGTCCAGGATCCTGTATGTTCCTTTCAGAGTGTGGGGTGGGGGTGGCAGAAGGGATGCCCACATGTTAGGCTAAAGACCTTTGGAGAGTTAACCTAGATTAACTGAATATGTTAAACTAAACTGGATTTAAGCAGCTTGAATGGGAAATTGTTCTTCCTTGTAATCAACACTTGAGTTGTAATTGATAGGAGACATCATTAAGGAATGTCAATTTTTTAAAAAGTTTCAACAGCGGCACTATGTGTTTCCTTTATGTATAGGATTCTTTTTGAAGTTGCAATTGCTGTGAGACTGGAGAGACCAAAGTGGTGAGGTTATGCATACTTCCAGCCTTTGAGGGGAAAAACTCAACTGTGTAGGAACATATCTTGGTTTTAAAATGGTCTGAGTCTCTCTTCTGGTTCTTTTATTTCTCCCTTACTACCCTCTTTGATTAGACTGATGTTGGATGTTCAGGGAGGTCTGAAATAAGCTCTTGTTTTGGAAAAGTCCCATAGAGAGCTTTTCATGGCTTCACAATGAATTCTTTTGCTATTCATAATATTTTTAATATTATGTTGTGTTCCTTTAATTTTTGGTAAAGAGAAGGCTGACTTCCTATGAGTTAGATTGATGTATCTAATTCAGAAGCATTTCTGGGATGCTTTAGAGAGGCAGGACAATGTGATCGGTGGCATCCAGTCTGGTCCTTATGCAGAGGCACACAAGCATGGGGCCCTAGAGTAGGTGAGGAACAGCTGGTGAAGTCTCATTATAAGGCATGGACATTTCCCTCTATTTCCTTTAACTATTTATAATTTTTTATAAATGTATCTTCTGTACATACAGAAAGCAAACTTAGAACAACAATTCGAGGTGCATACTTCCTAGTGCCCAAGTCCTATTCAGCAATCTCCTTCTCACATGTATCTTTTAGCTGCTTTATTTTCATGTTTTAAATAACAAGAATGAATTAGTATTTCTTAATTACTCAGTTATGGATTTTTAACTTCCCCTATATCCTTCATCCTCTCAGCTACTATACTAAGTGCATTCATAATATTCCTGTAGTCACACAAATGCACATGTATCCTTCTCCCTACACATTTAATTCATGGCAGTCTCCACATTTAATTCATGCCAATTGCTAACTTGGTATTTTGTGTTTATAATTAAAAATAGACAATTTTGCTCATGGATGATACATGGTGTGTTTTGAATATATGCCTCTTTTGGTTTTACTTTAATTAATAAAGTTTTTTGAAAACAAAAAATGGATCAACTTTCCAGGTACCCATCACTAGTGTCCTCTTTGTTAGAACTATGACATTCTTATAAATTTAGTCTGAGCATCAGGTGAGCTGAGAGTCCCTGCCTTGTTCTTGAGTGAAGCCTTTGTAGAAATCTTGTCCCCTGCTGGCTGTGTGCTGGCTGTTCTCCAGGCTTTTGTGTAGCCAGAATCCTAGGCCTTCTTTCTGTGATATCTTGGAAATTCCCTTGGCTCTCTCCCCTCCAATATGGACTCTTTCTCTCTCCTAGACAGGTGCTGTAGGTAGATACTGTTAGTCATGGTATGAGGGCCAACTAAGGGAAAGGGCTGGAGGGAAGCTGGTTGGACGTTTCCATACCTGGGCTGTCTCTTCAGTCACTGTTCTCAGCCTCTTGCCCGATTCTAGCCCACGACATCTTCATACTTCAGGCTCAACTTGGACAAAGAGGAAACCTTCCTGATTCCCCTCTCTGTGCACTGTGGAGGACAAGGCTAGCCTGCTTCTCATGCCCATGGTGCCCATTCTGCCACCATAGCCCACCCTCTGCTCCACATTAGAAGAAACCTAGTACTCTTTTTCTGAGCCTTACCAGAGTAGGTCATTGGTGCAATCCAGTTTGTTTTGTTTTCAAGTGGACTTTACTGTTCAAAACAGTTTTATGTTTCAAACTGAACATAAAGCAAAACTGAATGAACTGAGCAGAAAATGTCCATGTTTCCTTCTGTCCTTGACTTATACACAGCGTTCATTACCAGCATGCCACACAGTGCGGAACATTTGGTACAGTTCCCACACCTACCCTGACCTGTCCTTCTCACCCAAAGCCCATTGCTTCTGTGATATTACGCATTCTATGGGTTTGGATAAATGTACAATGATGTGCATCCATCATTGTAGTGCCATACAAAATCATTTCACTACCCTATTCATCCCTTTTGCTTTATTTTATATCCCTCTTCTCTAGGCATTTTAGGACTAAACTTTCTCTACCATTTTTTTGTTTTTGTTTTGTTTTGTTCATCAGCTTTCAGTGTTCTGTGGTTGTGGTGATGTCTAATCTTATGATACGTCTTCAATTTGTTTAATTCAACAGTTAAAATAAATTGGTGGCATCATTGCCTGACAAGGAAAAGGATCTCTTGATAAGGGTCACATAGAATTTCTAGAGTGATGAAAATATTCTCTATCATGCTTGAGGAAATAGATATACAGGCATATGCATTGTGAAAATAGATAAATATTGAAGTAAGTGCATTGCTAATATAAATAATGCCTCCATAAATTTGAGTTAAAATGAAAAGAATAACTGGAAAATGAAAGCAAAAGCTTATTTACTGTGTAAAAGAGAACTGAGTTTTAGATCCACTTTTTCTTCCACTAATGATGCATTAAAGAAGTTTTATGGGGTGGAATTATCATTTCTTTGACAAATTACCACCCCTAGAAAAATGGTGGCAAGGATATGGTAAAGGGACACTTTTATACTCTGTTTGCTGAAATGTAAATTGTTAGTCTAGTCATTGTGGAAAAGAGTATGAAGGGTCCTCCAAAGACTAGAAATTGAACTAACATATGGTGCAATAATTCCACTGCTGTGTATACATTCAGAGGAAATGAAGTCAGATGTTGGAAATATCTGCATTCCATATTTATTGCACCATTTTTCACAATAGTGAAGAAATGAAAAAAAACTAGGTGTCTGTCCATGGATGAATGGATAAAGAAAGTGTGATATATATATGTATACATATAAATATAAACAATGAATATTGCTCAGTCATAAATAAGTATGGAATCTCTTTGTGGCGACAAGATGAAAGCCAAAGACATTTTGTTAAATGAAGTAAGTGACCCACAGAAAGACACTTCCATGTAGAACCTAAAAAAGTTGATCTCGTACAAGTTAAGAGTAGAATGGTGGTTACCAGAGCTTGGAACAGAAAGGAGAAGGGAGTACTGGAAAGAGGGTGGTTAACAAGTTTGGTAGGGCTGCAGTTTGTACAAGGAGTGACTTCCACTATTCTGTAACACAATGGGATAATAGTTGACAGCAATTAATTGTATAGTTCAAAATAGCTAGTGGAAAAGGTTTTGAATGTTCTCAACAGAAAGAAATAATAAATATTTGAGGCAATGGATATGCCAATTACTATGATCTGATCATTAAATATTGTATATATGCATTTAAATACCATACTTTTATATGAGAGAGAGAGAGAGAAAGAGAGAGAGAGAGAATTGAGAGTCCAATAGGTTATGAAATACACCCAAAATCAAGGTGAATTGGGGGTCACAGAGGCTAGTGACTTACTGGATGGTTGTATAAAGGAAAACAAGTAGAACTCAGGCAACTTCTTTTCCCAAACTTAGAATTCAAGGAGAGAAGGAAGATTTACAGAAATACAAATTGTGATTAAAACATACATAAGCTTTGAGTTTAGCCGATAACTGTCACATTAGGAAGGCATTAAAAAGGTACAAACTTTCAGGAGCTCATAAAGCTATAACTTTGTATTCTGCATGATCGATACATTTTTCAAAATTCTCCTTTACAAAGCAAACTTTCAAATGAAAAAAAATAACTCTTTAAAAATAAGTAAGCCATCTCAAAAAATACACAAATAAATATCTTGTGCCTGGTCATGGAAGAGCAACAAACCCGCTGCCACCCAGTGGGGAGGAAACACAGAGGATCCGGGAGTGACTGTTGCCCCACACAAGTGAGAGGTCCAGACCTGAGAGCACCACAGGACAAATGACCTCATTTCTTAAAATTACAAGTTAAAAAAGAAGATAAATGTCAAAAAAGTAATGAAGAGACTGCCAAAAGTCACAGAGTATGTTTTTTACTTTTAAAATTTAATTTAGTTTAATTTCTTTTTGCAATGACAGGGATCAAACCTACTTGTTAGGCAAGCGCTGTACCACTGAGCCACATCCCTAGCCCCTTTATTTTTTATTTTGAGACAGGATCTCACCAAGTTGCCCAGGCCGAGCTTGAACTTGCAATCCTCTGGCTTCTGCCATCCAAGTAGCTGGAATTAAGGTATGGACCACCTCACCTAACTCACTGAGTGACCTTTATTTGTATCTGTGTGCAATATTATTCCAATGAATAAATTCTTACAAATCTTACAATAATTGCTGTTTATGAGATAACTTGAAATTTGATCGGTGACTGGAGTTTTTTTTTTAATTCTTTTATTGGTACATTTTAGGTTTACAATACATTTACATTTATCATTGGGTGCTTGTACCTGTATATGATGTGTCTTAGTTCTTATTGGAGTTTTAATTATTTTGTGTTAAAGTATTATTTTTTCATTTTATTAGTAAATATAAAGAGATGTTTTATCTTTTGAAGATGTATGGTATAACATTTCTAAGCACCCGCCACCTGCCTTGCAACTACAAGGTCCTGAGTTCAATTCCCGGTACCAAAAAAAAAAAAAACATTCATGAGCAAAACTGGTAAAAAACAAAAGAACAAAGTTCTTAGAATTCATTTATTTCTTTTCTTTTCTTTCTTTCTTTCTTTTTTTTTTTTTTTTTGAGATACAGAGGATTGAACCTAGGGTACTGGGTTACACCACTGCACTTGCAGAGACAGCCTTCCAGCTCTTATTATTTATTTATTTATTATTTATTTATTTATTTATTTAATTTGGAGGCAGAGTCTCACTAAGTCTCTAAATTGCCTACATTAGGCTTGACCTTGTGAAGGTCCTGTCTCAGCCTCCCAGAGTTCTGAGATGACAGGTATACGTCACCCTGCCTGGCTAGTTAGTTATTAACCATTCTTCCACAGAGATATTATGTGATACAGAAAATAACTAAGGCAGGAATTATAACCTGGATATAAAATTTTCAGTTTCTATGTATTATGATATTATTTATTTATACTATTCATTATTTATGAACTTGTAAGGAGGATTGGAAAAATTGAAATGTGTCACACTTTTTGTCTTGCATGGAGAGAACTAGACAGATTTTAATTTTGAATCTAATATGAATATTATTTCAAATACATTTTTAAAAAAGAATACCATCAAAATGAAAATAAAGGAGATATTTTAAGTGTTAATTGTGTATTATAAAATGTATATAAATAAAATAAATGAATTTGATTGATTTAATAATTTAACACTTCAATCAGTGGCAAAATGAGAACCATATGTTGAGCAAAAGTTCAAGTCATAGTGAAATTGTGATAGAAATTTCAAGTCAAAATATAACAGCAATCTCCATAATAAAAACAGAAATAGAGAAAATTCAAAATATTGATTTTTATTTAGCTATTAATAGATCATATAAAATATAAACCACTTGAATAATACAATATGCCTTGTATAAATTATTAAACTTTGTATTCCACAAAGAATAAATATCCTTTTAAGGTTGAATTAAAACTTAAAATATTTATAAAATGATCAAATTCTGGAATACAAAAACTGAAAATAAACTCTATAATTTGAAAGTTATAAAGTTTTGTTTTCTAAGCAAAAGACATTTTATACTCAGAATGATAGTGTGCTCAAGTATACACCTTTTCATTTCTGCTTGTGACTTTGTCTATCTCGTTATGGTGAATGACTTCACAGGGCCTTGGTAGCTTACACAGAATTGGTGTTGTCAGAAGTGAGTCTCAATACGCGTGCTAAAGGAATCGGACCTGGTGAGAGGAAAAGCAAGTTGGATTTGAAAGGGGGCAGGGGCAGGGTGAGAGAAAAAGAAGCTGTCAATATCAGCTACTTTGCAGAGTGACCTAGTTGGCCTTGACTAGGTTGTTTAGGAGAATTCAGAAAACCCCAAAGAAAACTTATTATTGCAGACTAATAGACATTTTGTCAGTTTGCCTGAATGTATGCTATAGGCAATGTGCTCTAGGAAAGGTTTGTGTTTCTTTGAAAGTTGAAAAATAAAGTACATCAGGTGGGTGGTTATTTATTCTGTGAATTTTGTGCTTAGGTCAGATCTTGGAAAACACCTTTTCTGCTGTATCCTTTAACCTGAAAGAATATGAAAGAGGCTGTTAGCAGCAATAATGATGCCTGCAGCATGGGAAGGGGTGCATGTGTTGTATGTGACAGGAACACAGCATGACTCACAAAGAATTAAATGAAATGCATAGATTCGTGTCTGCATAGGCTTAGGTGAATTCCAGGCAAAAATGTGTTACTTCTGTGAAAAGAGAACTGATTCTGATTCCTAAATTACCATTAAAGTTCAACTCTTTTAGTAATTAAACATATTCCTGGTTTAAAATGGGGGCATGACCAGTTAAACCCATCCTAAATTGAGAATACTGTAGGTTGAGAATGGATTTAACCCTCCTACCCTACTCAACATCCCAGCTGAGTGGCGCGTGGGTTGCTTCTTTGTGAAAACTGGATGGCTGTGATTCTTGTTTCTGTCTAGGAGTTTGGAAGATGATTGGACTGCATCTGGAACCCTAGGGAAAGCGCAAATTCAAAATCTGAAGTTCATTTCCACTGATTTTGTATCATTTTACATGGGTGAGTGTAAACTCTAACCATCGTATATCCAACTAGCATCACAAATTGATGATGATATGCAAATATTGTGAAATAGGAAGAAAAGGTGTGAAGGAGTAGGGGAAGTAGGAGGGGTAGGGGAAAGAAAAGAAGGGAGAAGAAAAAATATGAGAAAAGGCAAAAAATGGAAACAAAGTCTTTGTAAATAGGGAAGGGAGGAGGGGGTGAAGGGAGGGCGGGGGAAGGGGAAAAAATAAGAACCAAGATACATCGTGTAAAGGTACAAGATCCCAGTGATGAATGTAGCTGTATTGTATACCTAAAATGTACCAATAAACTTAATGAAAAAAAATTTAAAACTAGTATAATCAGCAGTTTTAAAAGTAATATTGGAATAATTATTAACAAGTATGTAGAAAAAAAGAACCACAAATCTTATCTTTTATATTATATAGAATATTAGTATACCAATACAATATTGCATTAGTATAGATGAGTATATAATATTGTTATATGCAATATTACTATGTAGCCTATTTAAAATTTATAGTTTTTAATACATTTTATTCTAATGTGTCTTTCTTTTCATGTGTGTGTACAAACATATATTCATATTTTTCATTGTTCTCTATTCTCAACATTATTGTGTCCTTCTGTAGGAACTCACTGTTTCCAAATATTGACCACCCATTACTCTGAAAGGATTCACAAGAAATGTTGCTAGAATCTTCTTTACATAAAAACTCAGTGTTTCTTAGCATATCAGGGCAAATACTTCCAAACACATCCTTGGGGGAAATGGTGAAGTATTATCTGGATACAATAACATATTAAGTACAAGTCATCCAAGTTTAAGAAAGATGGGTCATCTCAGCCAAGGGTAAGTGATTCCTAGATAAAATAAAATCTGGAGCAGATATCAAGATCATTTTCTTGGAGAATCATCAAGTTAAATGTTTATTGATCAGATTGGAGGACCCAAGAAGGAATATAAATTAGCCAGTTGGATAAATTCACAATTTTAAAATGAATCTTTCTACAAAGGCAGGGTTAATGTCTAGGAGGAGCATTTCTAGATACATCCCATGTCTACACAGCATTTTCTGTCTGAATGTTTATTATTTTCCAAAAAGGGGTAAAAGTTTAGATGGATGGATGGATAGATAGATATCCAAATTGGAATATGTACAGCAGACTTTTTTGAATTAGTTTCAAGGAATGATAATTTAATATACTTTTAAAAGCAAAAAAAGTTTGGTGAAATGAAAATATAAGGCAAAGCAGGAGTTAAACTTTTAGCTGGAAAAAGTTAAGGTAATTTACAGTGAAGTGCTTCTTGAAAAGTATAAAACTTAAGTAACCTGTAAAGATCAAAAGGTTGATGAAACTTATGACATCAGATCAAGTGAAAAAATGTGTGAAAGTAGTAATGTCTGGAACTTGTTGAGCTAATTCAGGCTGGAGCAAAGATAAGAAAGTGTGTAATGGACTCTAATTAAGTGCTCAGACCTCCTTTGAATTAGAATCAGCATTTTTTTTGGTTCAAGATAAACTCAAAAACCTTCTCAAAGAGAGCCCAGAGTACTTTTCCAAGAAGAAATACACCAAAATATATTTTTTAAATCCACTGGAAGTCTTGCAAGCCTGTGATATGCTTATGCACGCACGTGCACACACACACACACACACACACACACAGAATTGTTCTCACATATTTAAGGAAAACGCTGATTATGCTACTTAACAACCAAAATGAATGCAGCCATATTACTCTTACTTATCCTTTGATGGTGAAGAATGCAGAATGTAGATAGAGAGAAATTGCTGATGGAAAAGTCAGAAGAAATGGTTTTGTAATTCTGCAGAGTTTGTTATCCAGTGCTTAGGAAAATCTTCAGCACTTTGTGTAATTTACAGAGTAAGGAACATCGGTGTTGTGTGATTTGAGAGAAGCAAAGTGAGTTTTGTTCATCCAGAAATCATAGGTCAACCCAGTCAAGGTGCCTACCCAGCCCATTGACAATGGTCCTCTCTGTGAGGAAGGGTTCTGTTGGCCCAGCACAGTCCTATGGCTTGCTTTGTATACGAGATGTGACTAAACACATTAATTAATTTTCCAGGGTTGTCCTTGGTGAAATGAAAAAAGCATCAGCCTTAAAGTTAAAACAAAATAAGACAGAAAACAAAACAAAAGTGAGACTGAGTGCTAGCTTCACCAGGACCTAATTTCAACTTTCTGATTCATTTATCTTACTCTCCCTTGCTCCACCTGTTAGGGGCAATGCTAATGCCAACCTGACAGTGTTGGGAAGAATAAATGAGGTAATGGAGGAAAACCAATGGACTTATAGAAGGAGCTCAGTGGAGGACTGCCATTACTATCATCAAATTAACGGTCCCAATAATAATGATTACTTCTGTGAAATTATTTGGGCTGGCTTCTGTGGCAAGGGCTGACAGCTACTGAGGAGACCAGGGCTCTTGAGTGCGAGGAATGTCCATGTGTATTGACCCAGTATTTGACACAGATTGAGGGATGAAGCAAATATTTAGAATTTACTTCTTCAATTTGAATCATACTGCAATTGATTACATTGTTTATATTTTTAGTAAGTTTGTAGAAAGTATAGTATATTTCTCAGTATAAAGCTTTTTAATTTTCCAAGTTTTTTCTCCCATTTTGAAAATTGTGTTTAAATGTACATAAATTTCATCAACCTAATCAATAATCAATGCCTAATCAATACCTAATCAATAACTGTGAAGTTCAGTGATATTAATAATATTCATAGTAAAGTCTGATTATTATCATCATCCACGTGCATAACTGGTTTTGTCTTGTAAAACGGAGAGTCTATAAGCATTAAACAGTAATGCTCCAATCTATCCTTCCCACTGCCCTGGCAACCACCAATCTAAATTCTATGAATTTGACTACTTCAAATACCTCATCTGAGAGGAATCATATAATACTTCTCTTTTTGTGATTAACTTATTTCATGTTACATAATGACCTCAGAGTTCATTCTTGATGTAGCAAATGCCAGAACTTCCTTCTTTTAAAGGCTGAATAATATTCCATTGTATGTGTATCCTACATTTTGTTTACCCTTTCAAGTGTCAGTGGGCACCTGAGTGCCACATTTCAGCTATTGTGTTAAGAATGTAAATATACAAGTATCTATATGAAAACCCTTTTCATACCTTTCGGATATATATCCAGAAGTGGAAATGTTGGGTCACAATAATTCTGTCATTAATTACTTGAGGAAATGTCATAATGTTTTGCACAGTGACCGTGTTTTGCATGGTGAACAATTTCTCTACATTTTCATTAGTATTTAAAAAAAATTATTTTAGTAGTCAACCTAAGGAGTATGATGTAGTATCTCACTGAAGTTTTGATTTGCATTTCTATAGTGATTAGTCATGACTGAATTAGTCAAGAGAATATTTATTAAGTGACACAATAAACCAACTGTTTATCGGTTGATGTTGAGCATCTTTTCATGTGCATACTGATGATTTGTATATCTCCTTTGAGAAATATTTCCTTAAATTCTTGCCTTTTAAAAATATATTTTTATTTTAATTGATGCATAGTAATTGCACGTATTTATGAGATACAAAATGTCATTTCAGTACATGTTTACAATGTCTCCGCTTTTCTTTCTGATTTTAGTAATTTGACTATTTTTGCTTTTTTCTTAGTCCATTTAGCTAAATTTTGTCAATGTCATTGATCTTTTCAAGGAGCTGACTAAAGAGAATTGCTTTTTTATTTTCAGTTTTGTTTATCTCTCTTATGGTCTATTATTTCCTTTATTCTGCTATTTGTTAGATTTAGTTTGTTCTTTTTTTAGTTCCTTAAATTGTATAGTTGGGTAGTTGATTTGAGATGTTTCTGGTTCTTGAATGCACGCATTTGAACCTTATAAATTTCCCCTTAGCAGTGCTTTTCCTGTGCCCCATAACTTTGGGTATGTTATGCTTTCCTTATCATTTGTTGTTATATATTTACTGATTTCCACTGTGAGTTCTTTGATCCATTGTTCAAAGTGTTGTTTAATTTATGAATTTGCATCTGTTACTGATTTCTAACTTCATCCTACTGTGATTGGTGAAGACAATTTACAAGATGTGCATTTTCTTTCAATATTTTGGAATTTGATTTATGGGCTCACATGAGGTCTGACTTGGATAATATCCAATGTGTACTTGAGAGAAATGCACATTGTTTTGTTGGGTAGTGTACTGTGATCTAGTTGGTTTATTGTGTCACTCAATAAATATTCTCTTGTAAGGACATTTATCCTGTGAAGATTTCACAGCTAGATTGAGCGGATTGGAATGATTTCTAGATACGTGACTTGGGTAGGTTACTCAGTGCTTCTGTGTCTTGTCTTCTCAGTCTGGTGGAAGGGAGTCGTACAATAATACATCACAGGGTTGGTGTAAACTTTAGTTATATTAGTGCATGCAGAAGATATAAAACTGTTATGGAACACATGTTCAGTAAAGGACAGGTGTAATCATTTTGTTATTGAGAAATTGCCCTCAGCATGTAAAAGACACATAAGAACTGCACACATCCTAGGGTATTAGCTGCAAATCCTTGAAGCTCATCTTTTCTCATGGAAAGAGATCTACTGCTTGCAATCCCTACTTTACTGTCATTGTCATAGCAAGTACATGTTGCTCGCTAACTTACTGATGGCAACAGGTAATAACTTTCTGAGGTGCCGCTGTAAAGTCTTTCATTCCAGAAAGTTGTCATATTTCTTAGCCTCTCCTTTAGCACCATGTAACTACACGTTTGTGATCTATCCCTTTGTTTCATTTAGCTAGCTGTTCCTGGGATCTGCTCAAAGAAAGATCAAGTCAATACTGCAAAATCCGTAGGTTTCCCACTGTTCACCCTATCTCCTAAAATCTATAAATAATTTTTTAAATTCAATCCCTCGGTCTAAAAATGTTCAATTATCTGATGTATGACATAGTTACACTGGAAGATTTTAGTAACCTATCTGGGTAAAGTAGGATTAGAAGCAATATCTTACTTTAGATAGCTGAACTACCTTCTAGACAAAACTCATCTCACCCAGCCACCTGCCCACTCCATTACTGGGGATTAAACCCACAGTCTTGCACATGCTACACAAGTTCTTTGCCACCAAACTACATCCACCGTCTTTTAAAATTTTTTGAGACAATATCTTGCTAGAGTTCCCATGCTGACCTCGAACTTGTGATCATCTTTCCTCAGTCTCTTGAGTAGCTGGGATTACAGGAATGTACCACCACATCCGACCATCTATCCTTTTGTATAGATTTACACCACGTAGGTATCCTAGACACCTATTAGTTTACCCAATAACTGCCTTCTTTAGGCTCTGTGAACACATTTGGCTCTGATTGTGCTCTAGCTACAGCTGATTAGTTCAAGGTTAAGAATCTGAGTTTAGCAAGCCCAAATGCAAATATTACAGATGTGATAGACCCAGAGGATATGTGCTATGATTGAAAAAATACCACTGATGTTTAAATTTGAAAAAAAATTATTACAGCAAAAGCTATATTGCATCGATTCCCCTCAAAATACTCCCCTTGCTTCAAACAAATGTATTTCATTATCCTTGCCACTTTCCAAAGCAGTTCTGGAAGTCCTTGTTCATGAGTGTCTTTAGTTCTGCTGCCTTTAATTTGTCTGCCTTGATATCCTGAATGTATTCAAAATGTTTACTTTTTATTATTTTGACTTTGAGGAAAAGTTAGAAGTCACATGGTGCCTGATCTGGAAAATAAGGTGGATGAGGACACTAATTTTTTTGTGAGCCTGCTTTTCCATTGGATGGCACTCAGCAGCAGCATTCACTGTATTTTTAAAGTCACACTTCATAAAGACACTTATGAAAGAAGACTTCCAGAACTGCTTCAGAAAGTGGCAAGAATGATAGGTAAGTGTGTTTGAAGTGAACAGGAGGATATGGAGGAGGATAAATCACATTGTGTTTTACTATAATACATTTTGAAATTTAAACAGGCACTGTATATTTTAATTACCTCTTAAACTAGGAGACATACCTTGGCTGCACCACATAAAATGCACTGTGCCACACCCATCCCTCACCTGCCTTTCTAGCTCCGATATTCTGTGCCTGCTCTTCTTGTTTAGGATTCTCTACATTCCTCTCAAAGCCTCTGTGTTATGCTTAAGCTGGTTAGCTATGGATTTTCCTGTGCACAACAGAAGTTTTATGGAATTTATTCCTTTAAAATATTCTTGTTGTCTCCAGACTGAAATTTAAATTAAGGAAAAGATTTGTCTATTAGAGATATCTTAGGTTTATAAAGGTAGGTATAAGATGAATGAGTCTAAAGATGTAATGTGTAACGGAAGAAATATAGGTAACAAAATTGTATGATGTCTGTGATTCATGCTAAATGAGTAAATTGTTGCTGATCTTGTAACAACAACAAAAAAGAAATGGGTAACTGTATTATGATGAATTAATTTTCCCAATTAACATGAACTTTTTGCTATTTATCTGTCTATCTTATAAGATCATGTTGTATTCTCTAAAAATATATAGCAAATTTTTTTTTTTGGTACTGGGGATCGGACTCAGATCCTTGCACTTGCCCAGCAGGCAGCGAAATATAGCAAATTTTAAATAAAAATGTGAAAATCTCCACAAAAGATAAGACTCATCATCATCATCATCATCCAGCGTCCAGTTTAAGAAAACAAAACAAAGGATTGGAAGGATGACAGACAAAGATAATTTGAAGAAACAATTTATTTAATTTTAAAGGATTCTTAGATTTTAAGTGATACCATAAAGTTTTATATTTTCTTATATTTTTGAAATAATGTGATCTGCACGCATATATGACTGTTGTATAAAATATAACATTATTATATCAATTTTATTAGCTAAAATAAGGCAAATTGTGGACCATAATTCAGCATCATAAGCTACAAGAAATATTTCAAAGTATTCTGAAAACATTTATCTTCATTAAGCTAAGGTTAGTTTACCTTAATTTTTTTTCCAGAGAAAGTACATTATATCTTTAGGACTCCCTAAACTTAGTATAAGATAAAGGGATACACATTCATTATTATAAAATGTTGAGTGCTTCTCATCATTTTAAATTAATTTTTGTCATAAGGCATTTAATTCACTATGGAGTGTTTGGTAAGATTTTTTCTCCTTAAATATTAACTGTAAATTCTCACGGTGCCATATGGTGGAGCTGGTGGACAAAGGTTGAGTTAAGTTCTCATTGTTAGTTTGGTTGCTAAGCATGAAACTTTATTTCTTACAACATTTACTGCCATATTGAGTCTGATATATTTTCTATGAAATGTGTTATTTGCTTTTGTATTTCTATTTAAAACTCCTATCCTGAATTTAATAACTTAAATCTTAAAGAGTTACAAAAATAAATAATAGCTGTAAGGATTTTTTTCAACCAGAGAAATTATCTTTTTTTTTTTTAAAGGAAAGTTATGGGAGATGGTGTCAATATTTCAACCTCAATTACTGTACAGATATTTGTATGGTATTTGTAAGATACATTCCATCAAAGTATAATTTTAGTGAAAACATATATGAGGGATATACACTTAGAGAATACTTAATTTTGTTTTACTCTCTGGTTTTCCTTAAAGAAAATAAATAGTGTTATTCTAATGTCACCATGTTTATAATCTGGCATCAACATACATTTGTACAATTATTCTATGGGACAGGGCTCATATAGACAGGATCAGCCTTGTTAATTACCATTTGTATTAGTTTAGCACAGAGTGATGGGGAAATAATGAAGCATGCCTGTAACAGGAGGACAGTACCAGGTTGTGTGAGAATAATAGTACAAATAAAATAATTTTGTTTCACAAGAACTTCTAATCTAGTTAAACATAACATATGCATATAAAACAATTGAAAACTAAAATATTATTCAGAAAATTGAAGAGTTGTCACAAGAAAATATATATGTAGGACTCAAATAAATTTAAGCAATATGGCATAGAGTGTCCTTAGGAGTTTGTGTTGTGCAGAAAGACTGAAAAGGCAGACACTAAATTAGTAGCTACTTGTTAACTTCTTTTTTAAAATAAAAAGTGAAAAAATGATTAAAATTTTTATTGATAAAATCATTTGGCAATTTATTGAAAGTAAAAACTGTGCAAAATGTTTATATGTATTTAAGAGACTCTAGAGCAGAGTATATTGTGTTTTTACTAATACTTCCAATAGTATAAAGAAGTTAACTATTTCTCTTCCACAGATAAAACATAATTTTCAAAGGGTCTCATACAATTAAATATTATTTCTTACTTATGAATTAACTGTAGGCTATAAAAGTTAGATTGGTATATTGTTCTTGAATTAAACAGAGACTATATGGCTCCAAAAGGAACTAGCTCCCACTAATTTTTCCAGGCACATCGTGTATTAGGGATAAAGGGTATTTGGTACCTTAATCATAGACTGATACAAGTTAAAAAGAAAGTGAGTTTTACTAAAGTTTGCTAAGATTATGCTACTGGGAAGGTTAGAATGATGGGATTCTAACACTAACAGAAAATACTTGCAGAGTATTAGCAAAGGTTTTCTCAAAGCACAAGGTTTATTTTGGGTCCACAAAACCCTTGACCTGCCTATACTTTCATCCCCTTTTGCAGATGAGGAAACTAAATCCTGGACAGACTAATAATGCAGCCGATATTTCTTATTGAGTCAAGTGGCAGAGCTGTGTTTCAGGTTCCTGTCTGTCAGGCTCAAATTGTATTCTTTTAACATATGCACATAGATATAGTTTGATCTTTGGATAATTAAATATGTGAATGCCATTAACAACAAGGGAAACAAATTTGGAAAAAATATGATGAGTTTGGTTTGAAACATATATAATTAGAACAATACAAGCTTTTTAAAATTTTAGCTGAAAAAGAATTCCCAGAATATGTTGGCCATTACATTGTAGAAATTTTTGATAGGAAATTATTGACCACAAATTCTATGCATATAATTCAGTATCCAATGAGACCTTACAGATATGTTCAAAGTCAAGGAATGAAAAGAGAGAGGTAAAACACAGTAATAAGGTCACATCAAGTGTCTTTTAATGCACTCATGACTCTTGGGTAATTAAAGAAGATATAGCTAATTCTGAGTATAAGTGGGTATTAAGTCCCTAGTACTTAACACAGAAACTTGAATGCATGAATAAAGGAACTTTGCATCAACTTGAGGGCAGTTGGGGTGGGTCTAAAAATGAGTTCAATAGGTCCAGAAGGGAGCAGGGGAGAGGAAAAAAGTTCTCGTCAAAAGAAATAATTCCTACTGTAGTCGATACGCAAAATCATTTCACAAAGAAATGAAAATGATTATACTAAGGTCAAGCAGATAATTAGTGCAAAATTCAAGATAGTCCAAATGTTTGCACCAGCAGTTGGCTCAGAGATACAATATGTCTCACTTTCCTTTTTATAACCCATGCTTGATTGATACACACTCCTCCTTATTCATGTACGTGTTGTCTATGGTGTAATATATTCATATTGCAATAGCAGAGTTGAGTATTTGCCACAAAGTATATATCCTGCAAATCCCAAAATATTTACTATCTGGTCCTTTACAGAATAGCTTTGCAATTTGTAGTCTAGGATTTTGTTTCAGTTTTTCTTCTTTATTCTTCACTGGAGAACAATACTGGTGGAAATATAAGATTACTCATATTAAGGTGAAAGATATATTTTGAAAGTAATAATCATATTGGTGACATTTGTTATCTTAGAATTAATTCAAGACCTCTAACAATATGAATATCACAAAATACAGAGGAATATCCAGCAAAGGATGAAGAGGCATATCTACATTTTGCAACTAGGGACAATGTGAAAAGGTCAAGAAAAAAACAGCAAAAAGGGGAAGTAAAACAAAACAAGGAAAATTTGGAGACTGCCAGAGTGGAGAATTTGAAGTTGAAGACAGTTTTAAGAGAACACAACTGAGCAGGCTGCTAGATTTGAGGTTAATGCTCTGCAGAAATTCCTTTAGATCACAGGAATGAGGTGACAAGTACTGATAGCATTTTTGTTCAACTAAAAAAAAAGTGGCAATCCCATCATGGCAAAAAATGTTATAATTTATTATTTCCATTTTCTTGCATTATCTATTTTGAAAGTAAGGAACAGAGGGGTTTTTTTTTGTTAGTTTGCATATGACTAGTGATCTGAAGGACTTTAGGGGCTGAGCTAAGAGTTATAGAATTAAAAGCGTCTGCAGGTAAAAACAAACACAGAAGCAAAAACAGATTAGTGAAAAGAAGTGAAGCATGACAACAGTATTGGCTTGCTCAATGGCAGTGCTGTAAGCAAAAAAGTTAACAGATCAAAACCTTGAAAAATGCTAAGGAAATTTACAATTTTATACTCAGCCAACTATAAATCATGAGTGGGGATATTAAAGATATTTCCAGGTATGAGAATTATCAAAAAATTGACCTGTCAAGTTCCGTTTCTCAGGGAATACTGGAAAATGTCTTCCCCTGAACTGAAAAGAGAACATCAAAGAATCAGGGAAAACAACTAATCAGAATAAAAGTGAAGGAAATCTTGTGGTAAAGGTAAAAAGAAATCCTGGAGTGACTACTTGGAGGACTAGAAAAATGCTTGAGTTTTGGGAACAAAAACAATCAATAAAATAAAGTTATGAATCTGTAATTCAGTAGTTACTGAGGAGCCAATATCATCAATGAACTGGGGATAAATATAGTTGTATGTATTAATACATCTTGGCTTATTCAGTTGTCCAAAGCATTCCTAGAGCAATGCTACTCTTCCATTTTTATGTGTTTTTTCTATTCTCATCATCTTTTAACACTATAGGAATTAGATTTAAGATTGATAGTTGTATATTAATATAACACTTCTATCTACACTTTTAAGGATTTATTATATAACGAGAAAGAATAATATATAGATTAAGCAACTCTAATTAGAAAATCTGAAATTTCTATATCAGAAACATTTTGAGCACCAACATGATGCCTTTTTTTTTTTTTTTGGCATGAGGATCGAACTCTGGACCTTGTGGTTGCGAGGCAGGAGGCGGAACCACTGAGTTAAATCCTAGCCCTTTGATGCCATGTTTTGGTCAGCCTTTGCACTGTTGTTAGAAATAACCTGACACCCACAGTGTAAAGGAGGAGAAGTTTATTTATGGCTCACAGTTTCAGAGGGTTCAATCAATAGTTGTCTGGCTACAAGACAAGAACATCACAGAGAAGGGCATAGTGCAGCTAAGCTGCTCCTTTCATGGAGGTCAGGAAGCAGAGTACAGGAAAAGAACTACAGGGAAAGATACATCCTCCACATACTCTTCCCCAGTGACCCACCTCCTTCAACTAGAACCTGCCTCCTAACAGCACATTAGCTATGATCACTAGTGGACTGATGCTATTAGTACCCCCATGATGCACTTGACCCCCGAAGTGTTTCTTATTCCAGTCAAGTTGACAGGGATCATTACCCAGCATGTTCCACTGGTGGAAAATTCCACACCTACCTATGTGTTATGTCTCAGTCAAAACACAGGCACATAAATATTACCTTTAGGCTACATGTGTAAGGTGCATATAGACCATAAATTAATTTTGTATTTAAACTTGGGTCCTATCTCTAAAATATCTCACTACATATAGGAAAATATTCCACAAACCTAAAAAATCTGAAATCTGAAAGATGTCTGGTCCCAGGATTTTTGGATAAGGGATACTCAACCTGTAATTATTAACCATAAACTTGAGAATGAAACCCTCTACTGCTTTGTGGGTAGTTTCATTTGTATTTTTGATCATGGTATCTCTCCTGCCAGGTAAGTATTTCATTTGCATTCTTAAAATGACTATGATATCAAGAGTTGGGGAGGATTTTCAGTTAAGAAATAATGTCAGTAGAAATGGCATGAGATGGGTCTCTCTACCAAAAAGCACCCTGAGCCGGGGAAGCTGGAGTTTCACCAGAGAAACTGGACAGCAAGGGTGTTCAGGATACAACTATGCCTCAGGCATCACCCTCTACACTCCTCTCTACATGAATCTGGAAGCAGTGAAATAAGAAAGGCAAACAGGCATATTCTCACTCATGGCCAGAAGCTAAAGTATTGACTTTATAGACATAGAAAGTAGACTAGGAGTTACTAGAGCCTGGAAAGGTAAGGAGAAAGATGAAGACAGAAGTTAGTCATTCTTCAAAAATGTAGTTAAATAAGGGGACTATTGCACAGTGAGGTGACTACGGTCAATGATAATTTATTGTCTACAATATAGTATTTAGAAGAAAGGATTTTGAATGTTCCCAGTGCAAAATAATAAATGTTTGAGATGAGAGATATGCCAATTCTGATTTGATCGTTATACATTGTATGCATGTACCAAAATATCATACTGTACACAATATGTACATAAATATGTATAATTATATATCAAATAAAAGAACAACAATAATAATACAAACTTAGGAAGTAAAATGGTTTAAAATTCTCCCTGGAGTCCATGCTGTCAACTCAAGTCAATATTGTATTATTTGAAAAAAGAATCACACCCTTGATCACACACACAGGCCTTTCTGTCAACTGCCAAAGTGCCATAAGAGCTTTGTTCCAGGGTTTGGCCTTGCTGTTAGAAGATGCTTGCACAGGATGGGGCCCAGAGCCCCTGGCAAAGCTGAGAATACTTCAGCATTATTTCTCAGTGATTTTCACTTGTTGCTATGAATGGAAGTAATGAGTGCCACACAGTTTTGACCACTTAATTACTC
Organism: Heterocephalus glaber; assembly: GCF_000247695.1. The sequence continues at coordinate 14,841,457 of NW_004624776.1, forward strand.
CTCTTAAAATGGCTTAAATAAATGTATACAGACTTGTTAATAAAATAAAACACAATTCATAGGTTATGAATCAGTCCTTCAAAGTCAGTTTTTGTTAAGAGGGACCTGAATGTAATAATAAAGTCTAAAAGATTTATGACTTGCCCTGTTTAGAGTCACATGTAAAAAGTGAATAAAAACAGCACGTATCAGAAACAAACTTTGGAAGATATTGCAACGTTACGAAGTATTCAGAACATAAGTATATAAATGAACAACAAAACCAGATTGTTCTTTGTTCTATTGAAGTTTTATTGAATATCTTCTAAATCCAGCAAATTTTGACCCTGAATTGGGAAGACACCCTTACAATTTTTACTGGATTGTCAATGAGGCAGGAGGTGGGAGTGGGGATAAAAGTTGTCATTTATAAATAAACATAAAGAGATCTTTTCTCAGGGTTTCACAATCTGGAGGGTAATTTTTGTTCTCCAGGGAACATTTGGCAATATCAGGAAAGCACATTTTTAGTTGTGACCTCTATGAGCATGCATGGGTATAATTGCTATCTAGTGGGTAATGTGTGATGCTGCTAAACAAACAAAAATTATTCAGCAAAATGTCCATAATGCTGATGCTCAGAAACACTGATCTAGTTCAAAAGTCACAAATGCATAAAGACTCTTAGATTAGGAAAGGATCTTGGAGAGAAAAATGCCCTAATCTACTTCACAGATTCCTGTAGTGCCACTATCCTACTGGGCAGTATTTTCAGGGTTGTAACTATAACGCAGTATTGATAGCTTTCTCTTTGTCTATTTGTTCATGTGGAAATCTGTCACAACACTGAATTTAAATTTTTTAAGAAGTGCACCTCACATAACCCAGATGGGTCTCAATGATTGGATTTACTTTAATAATCACTTGAGTCAGCTGTACCCAAAAGAGTTCTGACTTTAATTTTGGATTCATGCTCTGTTTAGCTCTAGAGACACTAGTCAGCCACGGCAGAAAGGACTAAAGTTAATTAGCATGGCTGTATTAAACTTGATTGTTTTTCAATACATCATAGAGTCACAGGCTTTCTCTATGCTTTCAAGCTGTGCACATAGCATCAGATGTGCTGATACCTCCATAACCAAAACCATAGGAAAGCAGATTTTTTTATAAAGTCCTAGGTGAAAAGTTAAATGCAAGAGTCACCAGACTTCTTAGATAGGTTGCCAAAGATGCAACAGTGATACTGTTTTTTCCTTAGACTTAAATTTTCCTCAAGCTAATTCAACCTGGCCCTTCTCAGAAATAACTTTTCCTTTTACATTTTTTCTTACCTATGGTAAATAAAAAATATTGCATTGATCATGTGTCATAGAAGTCCTCTGCTATTTAAAAAGGTGGCATTGCTTTTCCAGGGTAGAGATGTACCTGTATTTCTGGGTCTACATGTTCTTTTCCTGACTAGACTGGCATTCTTGGGTTTTCAGATTACAGAAAGATTTTTGGCTATAGGATGAGTTTATTTGCTAATGAAAAATACTCAGTGGGAGAAATATTGGTCAATAAATATTAAGTTACAGTTAAGAGGAGGACACTCTGGTGTGCTCTTGCACCATAGGATAACTATAGATAACAATAATGAACTGTACATTTTGAAACACTAGAGGAAAATATACTGAATATTTTCCAAAAAGAAATAATGTGTGTGTTTAACCTGATTAAACAATGCACACATGGGTTAAAACATCATGTTATCCCATTAATATGCCCAATTTTCATGTTTTTATGTATTAGTTAAAGTAAAGTAAAACTGCAAAAAGAAAATAGGAAGCAAACTAATTTAAATAATTAAAAAATTGGGGTCCATCCTAGTTTTTGAAAAAGTTTGCTACACTGGCATTCAACTCAACTATACATAAAAGCCTGGAAAAGAATTAACACTGTCTTTTTGTCACAGAAAATGTTAAAGTTCAATTTTATAAACCACATTTAATAGTACAAATGCCTAGCAGGCATCCTGGTCGCGTCACAGAATCTGCTCACCTTTTTTTCTTTCATTTTCTTATGTTTTTCTGTTTTTAGAAAAGTCTTACTACCAAGAGAACTATCAACTTTCTTTGCATAAAAACAAAACACAAAATTTAGATAAATCCACGTTAGCTTCCTGCTATTTGAGTCATGCTTTAGCATCAGTTTTAGGTCGCATGCTCTCTGGAAGTCAAGGGAGACGTGTTAACAGGGGGAGATTTTTGCTACATTAAGTAAGACTAAAGATACTCATTTCTGCTCACTAACTGTCTAGACATGGGAGACATCTGGGAAATACACCAGAAGTTTCCTATAAATTTCCATCCACACTTCTCCTAGGCTACTCTCAGGGAACTGCTCGCCGCTGGTCTCTGTGATAAAAATCCTTGGGACTCACAGACCCTCTTCTTCATGCTCATCAGCTCAGTCCTTCTGTTACTTGCCTACTAAACACAAAGGGAGAGAATCATCTTTGCTCAGACTGGTCATCTGTACACGCATTTTCCTGTGTTTGGTGGACGCTTGCACATAATCTAAATTACAGAGCACCAGCATTACTTGGTTGTCACGTAAATACCCTTAGTTTTGACTCCTCCTAAATAATACTAGTTCAGGAAGGAAAAGATGCTTACTATTCCTGTGAGTCACTTGGAAAGTTACTCTGGGAAAGAGAGCCCCAGTTTGGAATGGGCCAGTGGTTCCTATTTGCAGACTATCCTAGTCCTAGTCACCCATCTTGGTGATCTGATTTTGTCTTGTCCTTGAAGATTCCCTCATCTTCCAAACTCTCCTAGCAATCACTGTGTTCATCAGCTGTTCCTGAAAATGTTTTCACTCTTTTATGAATGCTTTTTAAAAAGCTAAATATATCATGTTCACACATACAGCTTGTAAAAGGCAGACTTTGCACTAGCTTCCTCTGTTTTCCTGTATGGAAATGTGATGATTCTATTATTATTATCATCATTATTATTTGGTGGCACTGGGGAATGAACCCAAGGCCTTCATACTAAGTTACATATCCAGTCCTTTTTAAATTTAGAGACAGGTTCTCACTAAAGAGCGGCTGTGTGGTTTGTGAATGAGGAAACAGCTCTTCTGTCACAGAGCAGAATCTGGATCAAACTTGGTAGTCAAAGTTGAGAACTTACAGATAACTACTACAGTGCATTAGTAAAGAAACTAGTTTACTTATGCAGGAAATATCTGTTCTCTTTCTGTGAGTATTCACTTTCGACATAATAACATTTCCCTCTCCTTCCTTTTCCTATTTTTTCGCGGAACTAATATTATATTTTCCTTCATGAGGTTTCTTTTCCTTCTATTTATTTCATTTGTTGGAGAAGGCATTATTTGTTTATTTGTCAAGGCCTATCTTTGCTCAACTCAATTTCTGAAAGAAACAGGAATGTTTCACAAGAAAGTTGGAGTGTTCTGCTATACAAGATATGAGAAAGCAGTTCAAGTTCAAGGACAACTAGAACATGTCTGACTCACCAGTCTGGAAGATGTTTTCAAACCTTGTCACTGCTCCTTTCTATCTGTCACCTTGAGCCTCTGCCTGCTTCTCACTCTCCTTCCCCTCCCCAAACTGACTTCCTCTGTTTCACATGGGAAGGGATAGAAAATGGGTGACTACAAGCTGTTCATGGAATTCAAAATGAATTATAGGCTCATAAGATATATTTTCAAATTTATAAGGATATACTGAGCAGTTACTTTTGTAGTGCAATTGCTCTTATTTTTCCTTCTCTTTCTCTATTTTTCTTTGAAACAAAGTGAATTAATAGCTCTTTTTGAACAATTATTGACCAAACAGAATTTATCTTTTCCAGTGTAACTAAATGATATAATCTAACCTTGACTATGCCTTTAAGAGGTCAACATTCAAATTTAAAGAATTAAGACTACCAATATTTATACTCAAATTATGTTTCCAATCCAAGAATGAAATTAGTACTTATTAGCATCTACTATGTTTTAAAAATTCTTCTATATATAGTACATACATCCTGGCTTTTGTCTTAATGTCTAATTAGGTTCAGGAACAAAATTTGACCATGATAAAAAGTCAAATATGTAAAATAAATTGAAAAAAATTGAGACACATATTTGAAAAGTATTTCCAATTGGTAGACATGCAATATCAAATCTGAGTCTCTCAAGAATCCACTGAATAAGGTATCCCATTCTTTGTAACTTAGATTTTCTAAAGTGAAGTGATTTTCAAGAGGTCATCTGGTTACAAGTGCTAGGATTTTTTTTTTTTTGTACCGGGGATCAATCTTGAGTCTTTGGACTTGTGCAGCAGGCAGCGAAACAACTGAGCTAAATCTCCGGCCCTTGGTTTTGAACGCATGACTTCTAAATCTAAACACATACCATTTTTTATTCACCATGGTACCATTGCCTTCTAAATAATATGAAAGTCTAATAAGAAATAGGGAGGCTTCTTAGAAGAACATGAATGCATTAATGGGGCTAGAAATGGAAGAGTATGTTAGTTTTGATTATTTACTGAAGTGACAGAAAATAAACTCAAAGTATGTTAGACAAGGAGAGAGAGAGGAGGGAGCCAGAGAGAGAGAGAGAGAGAGAGAGAGAGAGAGAGAGAGAGAGAGAGAAAGGCTATTTTAGAATCGAGTAATCAATTTTCTTTGGATGCATTCATTGTTGCACACTGTGTATCCCGAGTGGTATGTTCATGTGGGACATTGTTAAGAAATGAAGAGTAAGGAGTTTGGGGAATGTGTACCTGAGTTTCTTAAAAATTGGGCAGACAGAACAAGTTGAGGTGACTAAGGTGGCAGGGATCAGGGAGCCTACAATGGGCCACATTCAGGAATCCAGTAAGATTTCAAAGAATTCATTGAACAAAGAGATGAAAAAGCAACAGGATGAAAAGGCAGGAGAATTCAGGAAGCAGGAAGCTCAGGCATCTGGCAGATTACAAACGGGAGTTACAGGAGAATACCCTGGAAGCAGAGGCTGGGCAGAAGCAGTGGAGGTGACCAAAGACATCTGTCCTGACCTTGAGACAGCGTGAGCAAGTTAGGTATACATGAGCCAGATTAGCCAAAGGGCTAACATGAACAAAGGTAGGGAGGACAACACTACTTATAGTCACTGGACTCTTGTTATAATTGTTATAATTGTCCTTGTAATAGAACACATCTAAAATTTTAAAAAAGATGAAAAGAAAACAGTCTATTTATTTAGCATCTGACTAGCTTGAACCCTTTCCTTTTAGCCATCGTGTGGCCATGAAATCTCAAGTTGCTGATCACAGTCCTGTAACATCCTGGCCAGTTTTAGGTTCAAAGATGAATGCAGACCCAACTAGACCCAAGACAGCCTTCCTAAGGCATCTCCTAGAATTTCCTTGCACAAGGTGATTTCTTTGTACTGGTTGATCAACCCACTCCCTGCTCCCCCACCCACCCTGTCTGCCCACTATTGTAGCCACTATTCTATTCATTACTTTATGAGACCTGCTGTTTTGGATTCTATGTGTGACTACATAAAGTTATAGAAGAGAGGAAAGAATAAGTTCTGGTGTTTTAGAGCACAACAGGGTGACTACAGGTAATCATAAGGTACTGTATATCTCAAAATAGCTACAAGAGAAGATTTTAAATGTTCGCATCACAAAGCGTTGAGGTGACAGAGATGCTAAGTGCCATGACTTGATCAGTATACAATGTATGCATGTATCAAAATAACATATCACATAATTCCCATAAATATGTGCTTATCCCATAAATGTCCACAGTCATCATATACCAACTAAAATGAAGACTGAAAATAAAGTTTAGAGTAAAGAGAAGATGATTTCTTATCTCTAGATTTGCTAATTGAAGGAATATCGTGAGCCTAAAATTGTCAAAGGGTAACTTAGTTCTAACTGGAGAAGCCCCTCACCTGAGAACTAGGAAGCCAAGAGAACTCAAAGCAGAGGCTGAAGAGGAAGCAGACACAGATTCCTGAGGAAATCCTTTGTGTTCTTGAGCCCCACCTCCAGGACAGATGTGCTCCCTCCTCTGTTAAGGGAGTCAAAATATTTTCTACTTTTTAAAAGCTGGTTTGAGTTGAGTTTCTATCACTTATAACTTTAGGGTCTACTAGTACAGTCAGTAAGCACAGGCAGTTATACTGACCTGGAAGTGTTTGGATTCTATTTGCTAAGTAATTACCTAGCCACTGCATTTTGTCAGAGGTGAATTACATTATGATTAGAAAATTAGATTTATTAAACTAGATTTTATAAAATTTAAAATATAATATTTTATATGAACACAAATTGAATGTATGAAACAATGAAATAAATCTAAAGCTTAAGTAAAGAAGAAATAGAATTCTTAAGAAATTACTAGTTTATTCTACCTTATGTTATAGCTATTTGGATATTATAATGATATAATTATATTTTTTATTTTCTAACACAATTATTTGTTGATCTGAGATGGTTTGGATTGAAAATAAATAGCTGTTAAAATACAACAGACAGGAAAATGACACTCATGACCAGTTGCCTGGCACAAGGCAGCATAAAACCATTTTCTGATTTTGTCTCATTATCTTTCTCACCACCCAAGGGGAAAGGCATTTGCATCTCCACTTTACAGATAAGAAGAATAAAGGTGAGGTGGGGTAAGTGATTTTGGAAATCATACAGAGCTGGGATCCTAATGCTCTCCTTTGACCCTGCTGTACATGAAACTACCCCTGTGATCCCATTACCCACTACTCAGCTGTGGACTCTGGAATGGAACCCATCACATGTGAAACCAGCCTCTTTGCTGCAGTATTGATCCTACACTGTATGAATTTGTCTCTGATGGATTACCATTATAGGAATGGTCCTCTTTAAGAGGTAAAACATACTGAAGGAAGAAACCACCAGTATTTAATTATTTAATCTTTCTCTTCTGTTTAGGAAAGTGTCTCTCTCTCCCTCCCTCCCTCCCTCCCTCCATCCCTTCTTTCTTTTCTTCCTTCTCTTTCTTTTCTTTCTCTCTCTTCCTACCTTCCTTCTTTTCTTTCTTTCTCCCTCTTTTCTCTCCCCCCCGTCTCCCCCCCTTCCCATGTAGAGCTATGTGGTATCAAAACCAGAAACATGAGAACACACAAGTTTCCGCAGGTATGTGTTACTTTATAACCACTTCAAATATGAGGCCATTCCAACTGACAGTGGTTTCAAAAATAATGTGTTCCCAGAGAATTGAAGGAAGGCCACTGATCACTGAAGGTAAACAGGTGATGAAATGCTTCATTAGTACCTCATTCATAATTCCTTTCTCCTGAAGGAGCTGACATACGATGGGGACTGGAGTTGCGGATTGCTCAGAAGTGCAGGCTCTGAGGTCACCCAGCAAATTCATTACCTCCCAGGGGAAAGCACAGCCAGTCTCAGTGTCAATGACTGGCCTTTGATAATGGGCAGTATGTGGAGGCCTGCTCTTTCTCAAGGTGCAGCCACACATTTTAAAATCAATACGTGTGGAGTGTGACCCTGGGCATCCCAGCCTCAGAGGATGTGGCGCCCCTTATGTTGTTGGGTTAGGATCTAGAGACTGGCCCTGGGGTCTGAAAAAAGGAGTTGGGAAGTAGCTGGAAGGGGATCCAAACAGGAGAAGCTCTGGATAGCGGTGAAGGACATGGCAGTGAATCTGTCCGAGGAGCCATTTAAACTGGCTCCTGGGAGTGCAGCCCTTATGCTGCAGTCATTCCCACTATAGGCTGTGCCACCAGCAGGTCCACCAGCACTGAGGCTCCACCTGCCCAAAGAAGCTCTGTGGAGGTGCAGGACATCCTGCTGCACTCTTTCTCTACTGGTCCTTAGGAATCTTCTGTTTCTTTCCTCAGTCTCTTTTGAAAACCACACATGTGTCTTCCTGAGAACACTCTGGATCACAAGTTGGTAGGGATGTGATCCACTTAACCCATCCCACCCAGGTTTGGGCAAATGCTATAAATAGATGTGGTGCTGAGTATGGGAGCTCTTGTACCTGTAAGCCCAGCTACTCCAAGGCTGAGGGAGGAGGGTCACAAATTCAAAGCCAGCCAGGGCAATTTAGCTAGACTTTGTCTCAAAAGAAAAGAAAAAGTGGGGGAGGGGGGCTGAGGATGTAGCTCAGTGGTAGAGCACTTGGTTACCATATGTAGGACCCTGGATTAATCTCCTACATATATAAACATTCACCATAAATATATTAAAATGAAGAAAGATCAGAACAATTCTTTTTAAAAAACTGGGATAGGGCACTCCTTCCTAAAAGGTCTTCACATTCCTGTGAGGTGCTCTGATGCAGGCTGTTCATGTAGGTCTGGAATCTGGGAGCAGGATCTCCAGCAGGAGTTTTACAGAGCAGCTCATATCCCCTTCTAGTTAGTTAGTGGCTCCTCTTTACAGGAGCAGATGTTTCTCAGAACAAGTTTAAGACATTTAGTCTCCCTTCCATTCTGTAGATAAGCTCAACAGAAAAATTTTCATCTGTAGACACTTTCTCCAAAACATTATGAGCTCTAGAAATTGCTATGTGTGTTAAATTCTATCTCAGAATTTTCTCCATTGAAATTGGTGTGTGTACTGGATGTGTGAAATCCCAGGTGGATTTTTAAAAGTGGTCCTTTCTCCAGCCTCAGCCTGTTTGTTATAAATCTCCAAGAGCCAGAGCACGTTGACACCAACCTATTGCTATCACAGATTAATCAAAAAGGACAAAGATCCATTTTGGGATTAATATGTGCTAAAGTATTGAATTAAGCACACATTTCACTTTCTCAAGGAATCTTCAAAGCTACTTTTCACAAAACTAAGCCCAAGAAAGATTTAAGGTGATTCTACTCTCTACTGAAAGATATAAGAAATCCAAACACTCTAGCAATGATAAACTACTCTTCAGGATGAGGCATAAACACTTAAGCCCTCTGATTTATGTATTTGGTCGATAGCTCTTTCAATATATCCAACTAGTCTCCATTAGTTATGATGTACTTGTGCACATGCACATGTGGAGTGCGTGCACACACACACAGGCATGTATAATTCATCAGATTGCATAGAGAACATTTCATGAAAAAAACAAAAATGCAGACCTTTTATTGGATTTTATGAGGGTAAAATGTTAAAATTTTCTATAGTGACTTCTATTTTCCTTTTTATCATCCATATCTGTGGTACGGATATTTATTAATGCACAGGAGAAATAGTTTGGAAATGAATTATTTAGTTAGTGAAGCACAGATAAAAAAATTCATAAATGCTCTTGTTATTTTTGATTTCTGGAATTGTTCAGGAAATAGGACACTGTGTTCTAACAAGTCCTTGGCACTTTTCTGATCTCCGTGAAGCCATATACTTTTCATAGACAGGTGCTCACCTTTACATAAATGTGGTAATTCCCACCCCTCATCACCTTGTCAATTATTGAAAACAATGAAAGATTAAAATCGAGCCTTTCCACAGTGCTAAGGTCCTCTGGAAGAATCTATTTTGTATAATTCATAAATTTGGTTATCTATTATTTTAAACTAATAACTCATAATGTTTTACAATTTTACTTAGTTTTGTCAACTCATTTTTACTCAGATGCTTCATTAATGTTATGAAAATATGCCTAGCAAAATAATATATTTTATAAAATCTAATTTATGAGCTATTCTGTCAAAAGTTCCAGTCTCTCTTAATTAATAAAATTACATTATTTGGCTTCTAGTCAGTTCCAAAATATTTTATGCCAATCAAGATAATTTAGTTACCAAGGGAAAGCATGTTTAATACACTTTGCATTTTAAAACAGATTTAAGTTTACAGAGAAGTTTTCAGAGCTCTGTGCACCAGAGGTGATACACAAAGTTCTGAAGTAACTCATTCTCTTTTCCGTATTATTAACATTTTGCGCTACTATGATGCATTTGTCAGAATGAATGGGTATGGGTGCATTAATATCAACTCATCTCCACAGTTTAATTCAGCTCTCCTTAATTTTAGCAAATATTATTTTTCTGTTCTAGGCTTGTATTGAGGTCCCACATTGCATTTAGTGGTCCTGTTTCCTCTAGAAGAAGATGAGCTTTTCAGACTTGAGAAAACATTCTTAACCACTTAGCCTTTACCTTCCTTTTTTGTTTTTGTTAACTAGCATACTTTTAGGTAGTTTTGTTTGTAGAAGTTGAATTGATTTGGGACAGAGATGAAAAAGTGATAGCTAATTTACTTTTCATCATTAAATCAGTCAGATGGATTAGTTCCACCTTTTTGGAAAAACTTTAAAAAATCCTATCGGGAAATAATTGTAAATTTAAGAATACAATTTTTGAAGGCCTTCCATTGTTAGGGAGATTATCACCTTGCACCTCAGTCTCTACTTGACTCTCCATTACTGTAATGAAGATAGCAGGGTTTACTTAATTACTCATTGACATATTGTCAAGGTGGTGTCTTACATGTCATTTTTCTGCCTTACAAGTTAAAAGAAATAGTTTGTCACCATTTTGTTTTTAAACAGAGTGGTTTCAGATATAAGATAAACAAATGTACTGAGGGAACCTATGACTCAAATGTATTTATTTAAGCACTGAAGGCAATTCTGAACCATCTAAACTAATATAATTTCTTTGCTTCTCAAGTAGGAACTATCAGCAAAATGGTACTGATTAAAGTCGCTCATTTTGTCTTTGTACTTGCATTAGCGATTTCTAGGATTTTAGTTGTTTGATATGATGAAAACTTCTAGCTTTGTATATGAATTTTACTTTTCAATTAAGAAAAAGAATTGGAATATCAAATATTCAAATTTGTTGGTAAATGGATGCACACTGAGACTGTATTTTTACCTGAAATAAATCAGACAACAAGCTTAAATATCACATGGTTTCGCTTGTATGAGAAACCCAAACATGAATAAAGAGCAAAATAAAGGCAGATAATAGAAACTAGGTAGGTAGATCTTTCTCAAATGGGAAGGGGATTGAAAGATGGACAGAGTGGGAGGGAGAGGAGGGAAAGGGGATGAAAGAGAATTGAGATATGTTAGGAACATGTTCCAACTCTCCCCAAGGAATGTAATCATTGTGTAAAACAAATATGTACTAATAAATAAATAAAAACTGGGCAGGGGATTTAGCTCAGTGGTTCTGCTGCCTGCCTCAAAGCGCAAGGTTCTGAATTTGATCCCCAGTACAAAAAAAAACAAACACAAAAAGAATTGTAAGTTCTTAATAAAGACATAATTGAGTATCAAAGAGTCAACAATTTTTATTGTTTTAAAAAAATTTTACACTTAATCTAAAAATAGTACCAAGAAAATTGGACTGTTTATTGAGTCACATTCTGTAGAGTTCAGACTTAAAAACCATATCACATAAACAATAGCAATTATATGAATATATTTAGATTATTTCTTAATTTCACCACAGGGAAATTTATTCCCAGTGTGACCTTGTCTTTAAGCCACATGGAATAGTGAGTTTCAGGGATTTCTTGTTCTTTGATAGCTAAGAGAGATTGGTTCTAGAATCCCCATCAAGACCAGGATGCTCAAGTTGCTTATATAAAATGTTGTATTATTTGCATATAACATATGCACATCTCTCCATATATTTTAATCTTTTTGCAGATGATCTATAATGCCTAATGCAATGTAATGGTTGTGTAAATATTTGTTGCATGACATTGTTTAGGAAATAATGATTAAAAAATTCTGTATATGTTCAGTAGAAATTCAATTTTCTACTTTTAGACTATTTTTGATCTGTATTTGGTTAGATCTGCAAATGTGGAGCCCATCGAGAGCTACTGTCTACTGAATGGGGAAAGCATGCAGACCCTCTCTGGGTATCCATTCATTTATTCAGTGAGTTACTATTTAATAAGTCTTAACTATGTGCTGGATTCTGCACTTGGTCCTGGGGAGGGAATAAATAGAGTCACATCCTGTGAGTGGTGATGATATGCTCTAGCGAGGGGCCACATATGCACAGCTAAGTAGAAGGGGAAATGATTAGACTTAGAGCAACATTAAAGCTAGTGTGGTGTGGACAGGGGTGCACCTATGCTGACAGAGCAGCTGTGTCCTCGGTGGGTGCTTTCAATATTGGCTATTTGGGAACTACCATTACTTGTAGGAGACAGTGCAGCTGGGGCACTAGCACCCAGTGAAGGAGTGGCTAAAATTCAGTTCTGCCAAAAGAATTATGTCATTCTTCCTTGCAGAGATGTTTACATGTGTATAATATATGTATTTGCGTACAGGTTCGCATATTATATGAGCTGATAACAACTGAAGGGCTGGAGAAAATGTTAGAATTGAAAGAAGGAAGAACCCCAGGGAATCATGTTAATAGCAGTTTTTCAGACTTCTCACTTCCTGTTCACTGAAACAATACAGATCACCCAAAAAGCTGATTTAGGGTGAACTAGTTTCTTAAGCTTATGTAAATTCAGTAATTTTTTATTCTAATGAAATCAATCTTTTAAGAGAAAAGTACAAAGATTACGTTCAATATGGAAATGGCTTATTTTTTATTTTCCTATAAATGTAACTATAATTTACATATATAAAATGCTCTTAATTTCATAAAAATGTTTTGGTTTCCTTAAATATCTTCCTGAGAGAGATTCAAATAAATGCCATAAAATTCAGCCTGGATTATTATTTTTTTTATTAAATTCTTTTATTGGTACATTGTAGGTATACAACACAATTACATTTCTCATTGGGAATTGTACCTTTACATAATG